>JBBPBX010024395.1:8956-39703 GCA_038048925.1 Garcialebias charrua | reverse complement strand
TTTTATCAATTTTTCATGGCCTGCGACCTATACTCAGGTGCGACCTATTTATGGCTTTTTATAAAATAAGCTGATTTGTAATCATTTATTAACAAAAATTAAACTGAGACACACTCTTACAATAATGTCAGCTAACAAATATTTTTAGGTGTTTATCCTGCTAAAATTATTCATTTATTAAAGAAAAGTTCAGCTCAGACACACATTTGCTATATTTTTTTTATCAAACAATTAATTGTTTTTAAGTGTTAATCTTCTTAAAAGCCTTGCTGTGCGCTCCTGTGGAAGAGACATTTGCAGTAGAGCTAAACACGGTCCACATTTTGACGTAGGTGGGACCTATATTCAGGTGCAACCTATATATGGATTTTTCCTAATTCTTTGGCAATAATTGGATGGTGCGACCTATACACCAGAAAATACTGTATATGAAAGAATACATAAAATGAAAGGTGGCAGAAAGAAGAAGAAATCTTATTTTATCTGCCCCTTTTTTCAAAAACAAAACGAGTTCAAACAATCAATTCAAACAATAATCTTCTATAAGTAACAGAACAAAAAGTTAACCTAATACTGGTTATTTAAGTTACAGAATTTAATGCATTCCTGTATTAATTGTTCCTATTTTTGGTATAAATACCAAACAATGCAAAAAATTTGATACAATAAGGAACCTAAAATTATTGTTTTAAAGGGGACCAATTATTGGTCCTATACATTTTTATGGTATGTCTGTGGGCTATCCAGACCATGTTCATTCAATTTAATGCACAAAATAATTCTTATATAATAAAATATCCCCTTTCTAGTTGTGCCTTTTCTGACTTCCGTTCTGAACGAGCTGTTTATGATAATGAGCTCTGAAGGCCACGCCCTTCAAAAATCTGTTTACATTAACTCCGCCCTCCAAAGGGGACCCTGAGTCAGACCCAGAGGCAGACGCCATTTTGGGCAGGGCAAATGAGGCGCTGACGCGTCGCGTAGGCCGCTGAGAAACATCCATAAGTTCACCCTCCATGTTAAAAACTCTTCGTCTGACTCTTCGAAAACAAGCAATAAGGCTGCAGAGTAACACACTGGCTGCTAACTGCTATACACGCTCTCTCTAGCGGGGACCGCTTTTTTTCACGGACCACATCCGGCGCGGACCGGATATGGTCCGTGAGCAGTCGTCCGGTTGATTTAAGAGCCCGTAAATAAGTTTTTTCGTTTTTACTGATAGATAATTAGTTATTAGCGGTACTGCATTTTAACAACAACGAAACATCGAACTCTGAGATGAACTCAGGAAAAACAACCGTGACGTCTTTTATACTGAAGTGGGTGGAGCATCACCAGGGGTTGCTAGGTGAGGGGCTGGACTCAGGTTGGGGTGGGTTGTCCTGGCGCTTGTGACATCACAAGCCGTAGGATTTGAAAACGAGACATTTATATCACTGAAAAATAAATATACTTAGAGTAAATATACCACTGGGTGCATTTATTTGGCCCTAGGACTGTTTTTTTTAAGAAGTACATAACCAAAGTTGAGTAAAAAAAAACATTAAAAAGTGAATTTTGCATCTTTGGTCCCCTTTAAATAAATGTTCTATTTGTTTACATTGTTGTTTAATGTTTTCAGTTTAAAATTATTGTTTTAAATAAATGTTCTATTTGTTTACATTGTTGTTTAATGTTTTCAGTTTAAAATTATTGTTTTAAATAAATGTTCTATTTGTTTACATTGTTGTTTACCCTGATGCATGCTCAATAATCCAGGTAGAAAAATCTAAAAAAGCTAAGTCTGGTCCTCTGGACATTCAAAAAACAAAACAAAACAAAGCAAAAAAAAATTGTAGAAACGTTTCGTCTTTCATCCGAAAGACTTCCTCAGTCTGAGATGCTGTATTCAGCTCAGTCTTATAAATAGCACCCTCTCACAGCGGATCAACCAGTTTGCTGATGACAGCTGAAACCAGCTGCTCACATGATCAAGGAGGACCATCAGCCTAACGATGGATCGTTAGCACCCTGATGGTTTTGGCTGTCATCAGCCAACTGGTTGATCCACTGTGGGAGGGTGCTATTTATAAGACTGAGCTGAACACAGTTTCTCAGACTGAGGAAGTCTTTCGGGTGAAAGACGAAATGTTTCTACAATTTTTTTTTGCTTTTTGTTTTGTTTTTTTGAATGTCCAGAGGACCAGACTTAGCTTTTTTAGATTGTTATTTAATGTTTTCAGTTTTAAATTATTGTTTTAAATAAATGTTCCATTTGTTTACATTGTTGTTTATTCTTTTCAGCTTGTCAGTTACAAAACTGAAACTAAATTTATGACCATTTAAATAGAAAAATAGTTTCTGAATCGGAAAAATCGATTTTGAATCGGAAAAATCGATTTTGAATCGAATCGTGACACCAAAAATCAGAATTGAATCGATTCTCCAGACACAGAGAGATTCGCACCCCTACTTTTTACAGCAGACCTAAACATGTGGTGACCACACAACAAGCATCATGTGGAGGCGTACCGAGTGCTGGCTGTGAAGTTTCTCCAGCAAGGTGTCGTCTGTGGCTTTAGGGAAGTGACTCTCCTCGTTCATCAGCGCCAGAACGCCCAGTTTCTGTCACGAAAACAAAGATCAAGTTCGAGAACGACACAAACCTCTTCGCTGGTGCCTGAGGGGGTAAAAAAAAAGACTAGAGCACCTTCTCTATCAGGTCCAGACACTCGCCGTTGTCCATCCAGTTGATGTCCACCCAAACCAGACCCTCTCTGCAGAAAACAGCCGATAAAGAACGACGCTCAGAAATACGAAGCAGCTCCTGAACGCAGCACGAAGCGAGTCCACCTACTTGTTGTATTCAAGCTGCTCCAGGGAGAAAATGTGTTTGTTAAAATATTCCTGAAGTTTCTCGTTTGCGTAGTTGATGTTGAACTGCTCGAAGCGATTGACCTGCGGCGAGAACAGCGAGACGGATGTTAAACACGAGGTTTACTCTCTGGTTTATACATCTACAATCAAACCACAAACACTTAGAAGACAGACGGAATCCTAGTCAGACTTTAAAACTACTTCTGGGTGACGTGAACTTGTAAACACCTCAAAGTTCTCAAATCCAAAAATGTCCAGGACGCAGATGGACTTGAAGTCCTCCCTGCCTCGGATGCGGGCGTTCAGTTTGTGGATGATCCAGTTGAAACACTGGGAATAAAGTGCCATGGCCATGGAGTCTCTGGAGTCCACCGCCTTGTGGAGAACAGATTGTTGTTAAAAAGTTAAAAACGGTTCATTTCTTGTCTTGTCGTGAAATAACATGTGATTATTACACAGCCTGAGAAATTATAAAGGAACATTTCAGATGTTTCAAAACAAAAACAAAAACAAATATTACCGTATTTTCCGGCCTATAAGTCGCAGTTTTAAAAAAAAAAAAACTAATTTTCATGTCCTGCGACTTATGGGGCGAAGCGACACATTTATGGATTTCCCCCCATATTTTTAGACAAATTTTTGGCTGAGATATGACCGTTTCCATTCATTCTGACGAAAAAAAAATGGAGCAGTACCACTTTCGGCCGCTAGGGTCCACTGACCGTTCCCAGCTCATGTGTCTGACAGAAGCCTCCTCTGCTTGGACTCACTCTGTTGCAGCCCGGCCTCTTGAACTCTGGAGGTCTTTACCTCAGTGTTTCACTGTTAGCAAAATAGCTCAAGAACCACACGACAGATTTTGATGAAACTAACAGAAAGTAATTACTGGATGGACATTTACAAACTATTAGCTGTAGGAGATGTTTGAGCTAAAATTCGATTTGTTTACAATTTATTTTCGCAGTGCACGCGACCGTTTGGAAGACGTCAAAGCGAAACAATTTAAATTCAGCAGATTTGAACATTACGTTAATTTTTAAAGGAAAAGTTCAGCTCAGAAACACTTTTGCTATAATGTCAGCTAACAAATATATATTTTTTAAGTGTTTATCTTGCTAAATTTTAAAGAAATGCATCGGTCCCACCCGTGCACGTAGCAAAACTAATTTTTAAATCCAGCTGATTTGACAATTAAGTACATTTATTAAGGAAAGACACATCTTTGCTATAATTTTTAGCAAACAATTAATTGTTTTTACCGTGTTAATCTTGTTAAAGTCCTTCCGTGCATGCTCCTGTGGCCATTTGCAGCAAAGCAAAACACCGGCCCACATTTCGGGTTGTCCCCGGTGACGTGTAACATACGCGACGCATCAGCGGTGACGCATAATAGATGCGACGTATACAGAGGTGCGACACGTTTATGGATTTTTCCACTTTATTGGACATAATTGGACCAATGCAACGTATGGGGCGGAGCGACTTAAAGGGCGGAAAATACAATATTTAGGTTATTATCACAGTTGGAATATTTCTGAGTTTTCATCTTTTGGGCATTCTGCCTCAGAGACACTGACAGGAAACAGGTTGATTAACTGTCACTAATCTGAGAAAAGCCCAAACAGAAGAAGAAAACAAGTTGTAAAAACCAGAAACACTGGATGAACCAACGTCTAACCTGAAGATGCAACAAGTGTAGAAAGGCAGGAAGCTTAAAGAACATCTGGGCTCTGAGTTTTGTGCCATTTACCGTGTTTTCCGGTGTATAGGTCGCACCTTTTTATGTTTTTTTCAAGGCCTGCGACCTATACACCAGTGCGACCTATTTATGGATTTTTTCCCATATTTTTAGACCAATTTTTGCCTCCGTTACGACTGTTTTTCACTTTGGCAGAAAATGGTGCAGTACCAGTTTCGGCCGCTAGGGGGCGCAGTGCAGTACCACTTCCAGAGGAGTACACCGACCGTTTCCACCAAGAAGAAGACCGTTTCCAGCTCATGTGTCCGAAAAAAAGCTCCTCTGCTCGGACTGACTCGGTCGGCCTCCTGGTCTAGATGTAGCTTCCGTTAGCTCTGTTTGTTTGCTGTTTATTTGCAAGATAAGTCAAGAACCACTCAGCGGATTTTTCTGAAACTTACAGAATGGAATCACAGTGTGGACGTTTACAAGTGAGTACCGGTAGCTTTATTTGATATTTGATATTTAAAAAAAAAAAAAACAATCTTTTTGTAGCATTTAGCTTCTGTTAGCTTCTGGTGTTAGCTTCTGTTTACATTATAAATAGCTTCGAAACCCCTCTGTGTATATTTTTTCTGCTTACAGAGTGTAATTATAAGGCTTTAATGTACGTAACTTTGGTCTGGAGAAAACATTTGACATAAAATTCAATTTTTTTATTCGTGTCAGAGGCGGACTCGTCTCGTGTTAGCCTTCGTTTTATTTCTGTTTACTTCTGTTTACGTTGTAAATAGCTTCGAAACCACTCGGTGTATATTTATTTCTGCTTACAGAGTAATTATAAGGCTCCAATGTACTTAACTATGTCCTGGAGAAAACATTTGACATAAAATTCGATTTTTTATTCGTGTTATCAGAGACGGACTCGTCTCGTGTTAGCTTCTGTTTATGTTATAAATAGCTTCGAAACCAATCGGTGTATATTTATTTCTGCTTACAGAGTAATTATAAGGCTCCAATGTACTTAACTATGTCCTGGAGAAAACATTTGAGATGAGATTCGATTTTTTATTCGTGTTTTCAGAGACGGACTCGTCTCGTGTTTAGCTTCTGTTAGCTTCTGGCAGACATTAGCAGCAGAGCTAAACACTCGGTCCATATTGCCAGGTTGACTCATGCTGCGTTCCAGTAACCTCGTATTGTGGGGATTTCCAAGGTCCCAGTGGTGGATTTAAACTGGAACGCCCGCTCCAGTGGGAAACTCCCATTCGTGAAGTGGGGCAATTTTTTCGGCCCCCAGTTTATCCCAGTGACGTATTCAAAATGGCGGCCACTCGCGTCCTTAGTAAGTGAACTCCTTAACTTTTACTAAAATAACAGTTGTAAAATGTTGTTGTGTGTTTTTTAATCACACACACAGCTTAAGCGTATGCTTGTGAACACAGATCACATTAAAAACCTGTGTTTAGTTGCATGTCATGCGGCGTACGGCTGTTTTTGTCGTTGTTTGGATCACAACAGTTCTGTAGGCCAGCGGCAGCGACTTTCATTCGCCACATTTTATTATTCAGCACATTAAAAAAGTAACTATTAGTTATGAATTTTATTTTAAAATATATATTTTTTACCCTTGTTTTCTTTGGCGCTGTGGCTTATTTTGTTAGCCAACCCAGAACTAAACACACATTGTTTGTTGAACTGACTATAAATTAGCACTAAACTGTGGTTAAAAAAATATATATTTGGTTTCCAAAGATCCGTGTTTAGAAACATTCTATAATCCTGTATGATATTTATGTGTTAGGACGTGTATATTTGTATAGTAAGTGTGTGTTTGTGTTTGTTTTCAGTCTACCTCGACCAGTACAACAACATGTTTGTTGATGAGCAGAGAACAACATTTTCTGGCAGCCTGTATCGCAGTGCAGGGGATTTGTCCTGTTTGTACATTGATGCAAACCTCACTATGAAAGTTGAGCTTATCCAACCTGCACAGGACAGCACAGCTGGTAAGATTTTGGAGAAATAAGTTTTAATGCAAACCAAACCAATTACTGTATAATGAATTTAACAATACTGTGTTTTTTTCTTTTAAAATGATTTTTTCAGAGAACTGTGAAGACTCTCCATCAACCAGCAGCCACGCAGAGTCCCCCATCCGCGAGAATGACAGTTTTAATAAAGAACAGACACTGTTCTCGATTGAACACATGCGTGTTCCACTCGCAAGCGAAGGTCTAGTGAGGTTTTGGAGTTCTTCCGCCAGTCAGAGGAAAACAGTCAACAGCGACATCAGGACATGATGGAGCAAATGAAATCAACCCAGGAGCAAATGAAATCAGCCCAGATGCTACAAAAAAATGTAGCTGTACTGTAAACTTTCTTATTGTTTTGCACAAAACAACTTCTGTTTTTTTTTTAAAGTTTTTTTTGTTTTCACATTGTTTATTTTGCTCAGGTTCGGCCCAGTAAAAATGTTTGGTTTTCAGTGCCTTTGATTGTATGAATTTTGAAAATGCTGTTCTGTTGCACATTTTGTAATTAAAACTGAAACTTTCAGACAACTGAGATTGGAACTTTTGTCACAACTCAAAGACAAAATGCTGTATTTAAAGAAAAATGTTTATTAAGCTTCATTATAGCAGTCTTTTAAGTACATTTGTACAGACAGTTTTGTCATGAACAACTGCGCTAATGTAGGAAGTTTCAAAACAACGTACTACCTATTATTTTTTTCTTTTACACACCGGAATTCTAAGAGTTATTCATTTTCATCATCCTCCCTGGGGGACCCGTCTGCATGCTGCTGACAAATTTGTGATGGCCCACGTCCCAAGTTGTGGAGGATGCAGGCAGCCACTATGATCCACCACATCAGTTCTGGTATTCTGCACGTCACAAAGCCGTCTCCACCTGCACTTCAAACATCCGAAGGCTTGCTCCACAATCACCCTTCCACGGCTGATTTCAGCGTTACGTTGCTTGTCTGCTTCACTTAGAGCACCATTGTTCTTCAGGATGGATGGGTTTTCTGGCAGCATGGTAGGGTCCAAGACAACTCTGCAATGGGAAAACAGTGTTTATTTCAGACAGACATAAAGTTAATAATGAGCTGCAATTCTCTGTCATTTTTTCATAATTTGACTTCTTGTTTATGTGAAAAATACACATTTCAGACAGCTACTTTCAGGAAACTGTTGGAATCTGGAGAATAGTTGAATCTCTTGGAATCCTGGCAAAAAACCAATGCAGATATGTTCCTGTCTTTGATTTATACATCTACCTTATAATGTTTTTCTAGTCTTTGATACTTTGTTTTAAAAGAAAAAAATATATATATAAATATATATTTCTCTCTTGTGTTTATTGTCTATTGTTTAAGGAAATTCTACCATTGCTGTTAATCATTCTTTAGTTTGTAGCAGGTCACTTTTTTAAATGAGTCCACGAGGCTCAATGACATTTACCTGACTAAATAAAGGTTGATTGTAAAAAAACAACAACAGTACTGTAGTGTCAGGCTACAAACCAAAACTTTCTGATGGTGTTATATATCATAAAATCAATCACCTTTATTTTACCAGTTATTTTGCACGTTCGAGATCTCTTTTACAAGGGTGACCTGGTCAAGTGGTCAGCAGGGTTAGCAACCGGTGTTAGCAACTTATTTATTTAGCAAAATAAAGCAACCACTGTACAGTTTCTTCAACATATCGTAAACCCCCTACATGTTTTGCTGTGCAGTGAGCGAAGACGTTTTTTTTTTTAGCTGTAAAGCCAGTTTTTCTTTTTCCCAACGAGAAAAATATATATTAAATCTATTACCTTCGACGTTCATCTTTCTTCTTTGACATGTTCTGTGTCAGGAGTGCATAACTGGTAGTCTGGAGTGCATATATGTTTAGTAATTTATTATATTCCGAAACAGCAACAAAAACAATGCGTGCGTCCATCTTGTTTTACCACCAGGGTAACCGGAACGTGTTTTCAAGTGGTAGATGGGGAGATGACGTCACTGCCACTTCGTAGTTCCCAAAATACGAGGTAACTGGAATGCAGCATCAGCGGTCACGCGGCGCGTCAGCGGTGGATGACGCGTTACGTCGGCGGTGACGTAGGTGTGACCTATACACAGGTGCGACCCATTTATGGATTTTTCCAATTTTTTGGCAATAATTGGACACTAAGACTTATACAACGGTGCAACCTATACAACGGAAAATATGGTACTCTGAAAACAACACGAAATATGACACCAACTGTTAAACTAACAGATGAATCACTTCCTGCTTGAATCTTCTTTAAATCTTCCAGTAATAAAAGTTTAATTCATATAAGACGAAGAAGAAGGAACGAACAGACGTGTTCCCAGAACGACGTGGTTGTAGACGGACCTGTTCAACAGTCAGTGGCGTGGAGATCTCCTCCCCCCTGAGGATCATCGACCGGTGGGTCAGGACTTCTGCCAGCTGATCCGAGTTCAGCCCTAAGAGTTCAGAGGTCCAGCTGAGAGCTGCGGAACAAAGGAGCAGTCAAAAACCGTTGAACTGCATTTTTATCTTGAAAATTATCACAAAGAGTAAATTAAAATATGGTTTAATGTGATACATTTTGTAGATGAAGAGAGAAAACTTAGTCTGCAGCACAAATAATCTAAGTCTGCAGCACAGATAATATCAGACAGCAGCACAGATAATCTCAGACTACAGCACAGATAATATCAGACTGTAGCACAGATAATCTCAGACTACAGCACAGATAATGTCAGACTAAAGCACAGATAATCTCAGTCTGCAGCACAGATAGTATCAGACTGTAGCACAAATAATCTCAGTCTGCAGCACAGATAATATCAGACTGTAGCACAGATAATCTCAGACTACAGCACAGATAATATCGGACTGTAGCACAGATAATCTAAGACTACAGCACAGATAATATCAGACTGTAGCACAGATAATGTCAGACTAAAGCACAGATAATCTCAGACTACAGCACAGATAATGTCAGACTAAAGCACAGATAATCTCAGTCTGCAGCACAGATAACATCAGACTGTAACACAGATAATCTCAGACTGCAGCACAGAAAACCTCAGACTGCAGCACAGATAATCTCAGACTACAGCACAGATAATCTCAGTCTACAGCACAGATAACATCAGACTACATACAGCATAGATAATCTCAGACTGCAGCACAGATAATCTCAGACTACAGCACAGATAATATCAGACTACAGCACAGATAATGTCAGACTAAAGCACAGATAATCTCAGACTGCAGCATAGATAATATCAGACTACAGCACAGATAATGTCAGACTAAAGCACAGATAATCTCAGACTGCAGCATAGATAATCTCAGACTGCAGCACAGATAATCTCAGACTACAGCACAGATAATCTCAGACTACAGCACAGATAATGTCAGACTAAAGCACAGATAATCTCAGACTGCAGCATAGATAATATCAGACTACAGCACAGATAATCTCAGTCTACAGCACAGATAACATTAGACTGCAGTACAGATAATCTCAGTCTACAGCACAGATAACATCAGACTGTAGCACAGATAATCTAAGACTGCAGCACAGAAAATCTCAGTCTGCAGCACAGATAATATCAGACTCAGCACAGATAATCTCAGTCTGCAGCACAGATAATCTCAGACTGCAGAACAGATAATCTCAGACTGCAGCACAGATAATCTCAGACTGCAGCACAGATAATATCAGACTGTAGCACAGATAATCTCAGACTGCACCACAGATAATATCAGACTACAGCACAGATAATCTCAGTCTGCTTCACAGATAATCTCAGTCTGCAGCACAGATAATCTCAGACTGCAGCACCGATAATCTCAGACTAAAGCACAGATAATCTCAGACTGCAGCACAGATAATCTCAGACTACAGCACAGATAATCTCAGACTGCAGCACAGATAATCTCAGACTGCAGCACAGATAATCTCAGACTACAGCACAGATAATCTCAGTCTGCTTCACAGATAATCTCAGACTGCAGCACAGATAATCTCAGACTGCAGCACAGATAATCTCAGTCTGCAGCACAGATAATCTCAGTCTGCTTCACAGATAATCTCAGACTGCAGCACAGATAATATCAGACTACAGCACAGATAATCTTAGTCTGCTTCACAGATAATCTCAGACTGCTTCACAGATAATCTCCGACTGCTGCACAGATAATCTCGGACTACAGCGAAGATAATCTCAGACTGCAGCAGATAATCTCAGACTACAGCACAGATAATCTCAGACTACAGCACAGATAATCTCAGACTACAGCACAGATAATCTCTGTCTGCAGCACAGATAATCTCAGACTACATCATAGATAATCTCAGACTGCAGCATAGATAATCTCAGACTGCAGCACAGATAATCTCTGTCTGCAGCACAGATAATCTCAGTCTGCTTCACAGATAATCTCTGTCTGCAGCACAGATAATCTCAGACTGCTTCACAGATAATCTCAGACTACAGCACAGATAATCTCAGACTGCTGCACAGATAATCTCAGACTACAGCACAGATAATCTCAGACTACAGCAGAGATAATCTCGGTCTGAAGCACAGATAATCTCAGTCTGCTTCACAGATAATCTCTGTCTGTAGCACAGATAATCTCAGACTACAGCACAGATAATCTCAGACTACAGCACAGATAATCTCAGACTACAGCATAGATAATCTCAGACTACAGCACAGATAATCTCAGACTGCTTCACAGATAATCTCAGACTACAGCACAGATAATCTCAGACTACAGCACAGATAATCTCAGACTACAGCACAGATAATCTCAGACTGCTGCACAGATAATCTCTGACTACAGCACAGATAATCTCAGACTACAGCACAGATAATCTCAGACTACAGCACAGATAATCTCAGTCTGCTTCACAGATAATCTCAGTCTGCTTCACAGATAATCTCAGACTGCTTCACAGATAATCTCAGACTGCTGCACAGATAATCTCAGACTACAGCACAGATAATCTCAGACTACAGCACAGATAATCTCAGTCTGCTTCACAGATAATCTCAGACTGCAGCACAGATAATCTCAGACTGCAGCACAGATAATCTCAGACTCAGCTGCCAGATTAAAGCAGGATAATCTTCCACAGCTGGAACAGTCACAACAGACAGAGAAAGAGAGAAACAGATGAAGAGCAGGGGGAAGTGAGGAGGACGTGTCTGACCAGTCTTGGAGGAGACCTGCGCGCCCCCAGCCGTCATGAACTCCATGTTCCCTGCATGAAGAATCCCAGCCAGGAGGCGCAGAACCTCGCTGATGTTCTCCTCGGAGAACTGCATCGTCCGCATGGCGTTCTGAAAAAGCCCAGGAGAAACGCTCACGTTAAAAACCTGCTTCCTGGTCACACGGAGGGAACCTGGACCTCACGGGTCAGAACCAGAAGCTGCCGCCAGCCACAGTCACATCCTGAGACGACGAGTCTGAGGCTTCCAACGGGATTAAAGTGTTGGGCCGGTCAGCACAAATGACACTTCTCAGTCTCAACAGATCTAATAAATTTAAAAAAATCTAAAATATTATTTCACTCAGCCTCATAAAACATAACTCGTCATGTTGTAAATGTAAAAACTACCGTTAAATAAAATTTATGTTTTTCACATGATAGGAACGTGAGTTAATCCTTTAAAAATAATTTAACAGAAGTTAAAATGAAATATCTTCTTTCACATGAGAGCAACTTTAATTAAAACTCTAAACAAACCCTGGGATAAACAATATATGTTAATAAATATATGTTATTAAGATAATGAAGCATATTTAGCTCTACTTAAAACAGTTTTAAACGAGTTAAAAAAATGTTGCATTATTTACTTAACAAGACAAAAATCTGACAAAGATTAAAAACCTTTTGTTTCAAGAGTGACAACAAGTTACGACATTCAGACACTAAATCAATGTTTTTATGAATAAAAGAAAAACATGTAGGTTTCTGTCAGAAACAAGTCCTTCATTTGTTGGAACGTTTTATTTATATTTATACGTTTGTTGCAGACATCGATGCTCGGAGTGATTTCTGTGCGACATATTTACCAGAACGTCCTGAAAAGTGTCTTTATCGTTGATTGTCTTGTCCGCGGGACAGTTGGACTGTCTCAGGTAGTGATAGTTTTCAGGGTGGGTCAACCCAAACGCCTCTGAGGAAACAGAATCAATCAAATTAAACTTAATTAATTAAACAACATCACAAATTATTTATTTGTTTATTCTTTTTTTTTATTCATGTATTTTTATTTTCTTTTTCTTAAAAGCCCATCTAGGGACAAGTGCTGCAAATTAGCTGTTGCTATTGCACTATGATGCAAACGGGACTGCTGTTCAAAGTCAACTTTATTGTCAAAACTGCAATATGTACAGGACATACACAGGATTGAATTGCATTTCTCTCTGTCCCTCAGTGCAACAGTAACCATTTAAACACTAAAACATTTAATAAACATAAGCATAAAATGAAATAATAAAAGTGTAATACTGTCCTGAGTTTTTGCATAGTAGTTTTTGCATAGTAGTAGTATGAAAAGTTACACCAACACTAAAACACTAAACATTTAATAAACATAAGCATAAAATGAAATAATAAAAGTGTATTACTGTCCTGAGTTTTTGCATAGTAGTATAAAAGTATAAAAAGTATATCTATGAAATAAAATGAAAGTTCTGGCATTGACATTTGTAATAGAGTGACAAAGCAGCATATGAAGTTTATGTACACAGTATATGTATGAGGTAGTTGATATTTTACTCAGTTTGTCTATGTCGATGTGTGTCTGTCCCTATCAAATAAATAAATTATAATTACAAATAAAGAAACACTTTTTCACACAGCAGCCATGTTCCACATCATGCAGCCTAATGTAATAAATGCTTAATGTCCAGAAACTAGCATCACTTGAAGGAATACATGTTCCCCTGAAACCAAAAGTTTCATAAGAAGATGATGCATTTTTATTTAATTTAGTGTTTGTATAAAAATGAATAATTAATGACTTCATAACTTCCATTATTTTATACATAATTTTAATGGTTGCAATTTTCCTTTTATATTTTCATTTATTTATCTGTTTTTTATTATTTTATTTTATTTGATGTAAAGCCCTTTTGGTTTGAAAAGGTATAAATTAAAAATATCTTGATAAGGTTATAAATATATGTTTTTTCAGCTCACCCCTCTGCTGGCTGTTGGCTCCTGCTAATATTGCATAAAATATGTGGTAGTTTCTCTCCCCGGGGTTCTGCCGCACGACCCGGTTCTGCAAAGAAAGAGACGGGTCAGTAACATTCACATCGTCATGTTTCTCCACAACGCTTCACTTCAACCCTTCAGGACCTTTGATTTTACCAGATCATTTGTAAATTAAACAAAGTTTCTCAGTCAGGTGTGTAATATGACTTTTATTTAGCATAAATCTGTTAAATTATCATTAAACTTGGATACTCTGATAGACAAACTATCTACACTTGGACTAAGCCTCTCTATTTGTAACTGGGTACTAGACTTCTTAACAGACAGACCACAGTCCGTGAAGATCCACAACTTCTCCTCCTCCACCGTAACCCTCAGCACTGGCTCTCCTCAGGGATGTGTGCTGAGCCCCCTTCTGTTCACTCTGCTCACATATGATTGTACAGCCACACTTCCAGGCTGTCATATTGTTAAGTTTGCAGATGATACAGCGGTGGTGGGATGCATCACAAACAATGATGAGTCCAGCTACAGACAGGAGGTGGAACACCTGGAGAGCTGGTGCAAAGAGAATAATCTTCACATGAATGTGAAGAAGACAAAGGAGATGATTGTGGACTTCAGAAGGAACAAACACACCCATGCCCCACTGAAAATAGGTGGGTCTGCAGTGGAAGTGGTCTCCAGCTACAAATACTTGGGTGTACACATGAATGATAACCTCAGCTGGAGCAACAACACCACCAGCCTGATCAAGAAAGGTCATCAGAGACTCTACTTCCTCAGACGGCTGAGACGAGCTGGTCTGAGCAGCCCAGTCCTCACCTCCTTCTACAGGTGTGCAGTGGAGAGCATCCTGTGCTCCAGCATCAACGTGTGGCATGGAGGCTGCACAGTTGAAGAGAGGAAAGCTCTGCAGAGAGTGGTGAAGGCTGCACAGAAGTCTGTTGGAGTCAGTCTCCCCACCATCACAGACATTTACACCTCCAGATGCAGGAAAAGAGCCACCTGCATCATGAAAGACCTCACTCATCCAGCACACTCACTCTTTGCCCCACTCCCCTCAGGACGGAGGTTGAGGAGCATCAAGTGTAGAACCACTAGACTGAGGAACAGCTTCTACCCTGAGGCTGTTAGACTCATGAATAAATACAAGATACAAGATACAAGATAGGTTTATTAACATTGCATCAATTTTCACCGATACAGCGTAAATATGTAGTTACAGTCATCCAGGAGAGAGAATGAGTGCAAAAAGCTGCTGCTCAACAAAACACATGACATGTTTATCAACACATGATATGCTTATAGCGCGGCCGCTCTCATCTGTCCCCAGATGAAGGTCAAAGGCAGGAAAACAGGCAAAGACACGGGGTTTTACAGCGTTGATATTAAAAAAAGATGAATCACGTTTTGTCTTCAAGACACCGCGTGATCCAGTAAAAACCATATCAAAAAGCACATTTAGTTACAATAACAAATTGAGAGACGGCAGGCAAGGAGATAGAGTCTGTGAGTAACTTCAGACAAACACAAGTTCAGCAGATGTGCAGCTGGGCGTTATCTGAGGCTGCACAGAAATCTCTGGGGGGGGTGGGGGGGGGAGGGCAGCAGGTCTCTTCAGCTCCACACTCCCAGGAGAATGGCTTCTGACAGCCTTCTTTTTCAAGGACATGTGCAGAAGCCAGATAATAGTCTTGTTTATTATCCAATAGACCACAGTGTTCTTTTCCACTGCCGCCATCAAGTCTGTGGTGCTGTTTCATGGCCAAAAAAATCCAAATAATATGTGGTCCCGCTCTATGAACCCCCATCTGTCCCTTGATTGATCCGGGGTGGCTGTAAACAAGTCCCAAAGCGCCCTGCAGGTCCGAGCGATCCCAGCGAGCGATTGAGCTCATACAACAGCTGGGATGAGGAGCTCACGGCCCGGTTCAGAGAATTTTGCTGATCAGGTAGTGTCGACAGCGCGCTGATAGCTGCCGAAGCCTCCCTCAGCTTCCAGTAACAGACAACTCCGCTTACGCCAAAAAACAGAGCAGTTGCTACCAATATTCCAATAATCCACAAATCCTCCACGTCCTCGACACTTAAGACGGTCAGACACATGGGCTGCCACTGACCCCACGAGTCCAGCACGTATCCAGCCGCGTGTGTGTCGGAGGGACAGACAGCTTCTCCTGGCACGGTCCGCTTCGTGGAAAAAATCTTATCCATTGAAGAAACAGCCCAATTTATTAATTCCATATTGGTTCGAGTGAGCGCTGAAGGGTCGCAGACGAGACGAAAAGCAAGCAGGGAGTAGGAAAAACTTAGGGGAGGGAAGAGCAGAAAGATATGCGACTTGCCTTGCCGAGTGCCGGAAGAAGGAATATAAAATAAATAAAAATAAAATAAAAAATAAACACTGCAAAATATCACATCATACTGATGCTGATCTGTTTTCTTGTTGCTGTATTCATCTGTGTTCATCTGTGACCATCTGCTCATACAAACTCATGTTCGTGCTGCTGTTTATTCCCACTATATTAGGCTTAGTGTATTACTAGTTGATGTTTTTCTTAGTTAGTTCTAGATGTTATTACTGTTTTTCTCTTTCATTTGTTGTTGGATGTAACTGGGACCTCGTGTACATAATCTCGTTTTCATCACATGTACCACATGCGGTGCAAATGACAATAAAGACTCTCTGACTCTGATAAAACTAATTATATGATATTTAGTAATGGAAATAAAACTATTGATGTTCCATTTCAAACTGAGGATTCAGAGATTTGTAGAGTTAATGAGGCAAAAATTTTGGGTGTTATCATCGATGATAAACTGTCATGGAAACAACATATACATTCTGTTAAAATGAAAATATCTAAATCTATTGCAATATTTTATAGAGTTAGACATCTATTAAACGACAAAGCACTGTATTTTGTTGTATAATACAATTATTGTAAATGTGACACATTTAATTTATTGTGTTAATGTTTGGGTAAAAGCATGTAAATCAATTACAAAGAATATTTTTATTTTACAGAAAAGAATTGTAAGAATTATCACAAGAAAGCATTACTGTCATCCATCAAGTGAATTATTTTATCAAATGAAATTGCTGAAGTTCTATGATTTGGTAGATTATAACATTTTATCACTCATGTATAAAAATACACTACCGTCTAATATCCAAATGTATTTTGTGAAAAGATCAAGTTGTTACAATCTTAAGGGGAAAGATGTATTTGTAAAACCGCAGTTTAGAACTAGTTTGAAGGGAAGAATTAATTCAAGGAGTTGGATTATGGAATAACTTAAAGACAGATGTTAAGGAAGCCAAATCAATCTTTGTATTTAAGAAACTGTTTAAAATCTAATTGTTAAACAAATATATATGAATGTATTTTAATGAGTAATGTATGATAATTGAAAAATTGAGTGTTATTTACTTGTTTTGTTATCTACAGGAAATGTTTGTTTGAATTGGTTATTAGATAAATAGGGAGCAGATTTAATAAGATTTTTTTGTTCATCTGCTACCTTTCATTTTATATTTTATATATTTTTTCTAATTACATATATGTTAATTGTTACATATTTCATTATTATAAAATGAATAAAACGAATAAATAAATAAATAAAAAATCTGTAATCTGCTGGTAAAATTATTTTTATGACGTTTAACAACATTTGACACTGACACAGCTTTGACCAAATGATCCATACTTACTTTTTCTAGAAGGTCTGTGATCAGAGAAGAATCAGTCAAGGTCCAAAACGCTCACGTGCACATTATTGTTCAAACACAACTCACTAAATGTCCTGGAGTCATAAAACAGGCTTTAACTAAACCAACGAGGAGGAAACTTTACAGCATACAAATGGATTTAAAAGTCTTCACAATGCAATTTAACTTTTATTAATTAGCAAACTGTGGTGTTTTTCTTACGTTCTTGCTGCTGTTCCTTTCAGAATTAATGGTGTTGAAATATGTAGTGAATTAAACAAAGTTTTTGGGAATAATTATTGATGATAAACTGTCTTGGAAGCAGCACATCAATTCTGTTAAAACAAAAATATCTAAATCCACGGCTGTATTATACAGAGTGAAAGGCTTATTGAACGATAAAGCCTTGTATTTGCTGTGTAATGCAATAATTGTACCACATTTGAATTACTGTGTTGATGTTTGGGGAACAGCGTGCAGAACTATAACAAAGCCTATTATTATCTTACAGAAAAGAGCTATAAGAATCATAACAAGAGTGCATTACTGTCATCCATCTAATATATTGTTTTCTAAAATGAAACTTTTGAAGTTCTATGATCTGGTGGAATATAATATTCTTTTATTAATGTATAAAGCACAGAATCAAAAACTACCTCTGAATATTCAAAAACATCTTGTAAAGAGGGAAAGCAGTTATAACCTTAAGGGAACTGACATTTTTGTTAAACCACGTTATAGAACAAGTTTTATTAGTAGGTCTACAGGGCATAGATATGTGGAATGGTTTGGATAATAATGTCAAAAAGGCCAAGTCCGTTTATATTTAAGAGAATGATTAAGAGTTAACTCTTGAAAAAATATATATAAACGGTGAAAATTATAAGTACCATATATTTGTAAATTTTACTAAGTTACATAATAGGTTCATGGATAATTATTGTTTAAAACTGATTGTTTGAATTGATTTTGTTTAAAAAGGGGCAGATATTATACAATTTTTTTCTTCTTCTGCTTCCTTTAATTTTACATTTGTTTTTTTTGTTTTTCTTCTTAATATGATTTTGTAAATACATTTTTTTTGTGTGTTTTAAATTTGAAATGAACAAATGAACAAATTAAAAATAAAAAATTCAAGGCTGCAGATTCCTTCATGGTCTTAAATGTCATTAATAAAATAAGCAGAGCCAGGAAGTGCACGTTGTTTAAATCAAGACGGGTTTAAAGGATACAGTCGACGATCCGGCCCCCCTGGATGTTGCCCCTCTGGCTGAAGTGCAGCTGCACAAACTTCCCAAAGCGGCTGGAGTTGTTGTTGTAGACCGTCTTGGCGTTGCCAAAGGCCTCCATGATGGGGCTGTGGAGGGAAGGAGCAGCGCCGCCGTCAGCCGCCGTCGAGCTGGCACGGCTCGGACTGAACGGAGTGAATAGTTACCTGCTCTCCAGCAGCGCCCCCTCCACGTGGGAGGTCTTGTCCCTGCAGGAGACCTCCAGCGAGTGCTGGCTCATGGCGGACAGGAACCTCAGGATCAGCTTGGTGCTCTCCGTTTTCCCGGCGCCGCTCTCCCCGCTGAGGAAAGGAAGAGCACACCTGTAAGACTGACATCATCGGTTAGAGAAACAGCTCCAGCTGTGACGCTGACCTTTGACCTCTGGCTAAAGACCTAAGCAGCACTGTAGAAAAGAAGGAAGGAAATGTGATCTGAAGGAAATATCAGCCAAAATTATTATTATTATTATGGAATATTTTGTGTATATATCTGACAGCAGAGGAACTTTTGGTGTTTTAGAAACGATGTTCTGCAGCGATGACCCGTAACCTGCAACTTCTTTAGTTTTTTGGTCTGCTGTAAAACTGAACATGTTAAATTTATTACAATAAACAAACATCTGCAGCTGAGTCCAACTCACTGGGACTGATGTTTTTTTAAATCATGAACATCAAGATTCAGCCACTAGATGGCCCGCTGGTCCTTACTGGTGGCATCAGCACCACCATGAATGATGTTCAGGAAATAAAGACAACGCACTGGAACCCCGGAGACAAGAGTGGATTAAAGTTCATGAAGCGTTTCAGGATGGATGAATCTGTTGATCACTCATCACGTCATGTATTTTTTCTGATTGTCTGACGTGGGATTGTGAAGAAAACTGGTCTAGGAGGGAAACCCAGGATCCCGAGATGTTTCCAGGCCAGAGAAGATAGAAATAAATCCTGTCTTTGATTTTATACGTCTACCTTATAATGTTTTGCTAGTTTTTTGATACTTTGTTAAAAAAAAATAAAAAATAAACTTTCTTTTGTTTTTTTCTCTTTTGTTTTTTATTGTTTGTTTGTTTATTGTTTATTGTTTAAGGAAATTCTACCATTGCTGTTCATTGTTCTTTAGTTTTAGCAGGTCGCTTTCGTAAATGAGCCCATGAGGTTCAAAAGATTTACCTGACTAAATAAAGGTTGAATGAATAAAACCTCCAGGTTTGCTCCAGGGTCTCCTGTGCCCAGCAGCCTCAAGAGGGAGGAATCCTAATTGGACACCTGAGCCACCGTAGCAGACTAATGTTGACGAGCAGCAGCAGCAGCTCTGCTTCGAGCTCCTCACAGAAGATGGAGCTCCTCGGCTTTCCTCTGAGGCCGAGCCTGACGAGAGAAGATCACTCCAGGAGCTCGTATCCTGGATTTTGTTCTTCCGATTCTGAGCCTTCATGACCAAACCCTAACCCTAACCCTGCCATCACTCATTTAAATAAAAAAAGAAACACCTGGAGAGCCGCCACGCTCCTGTTGTTCAAACAGGTAAATGCAAAGTTCGTAAAACACACTAGGGGTGGGCGATATGGCTCAAATATTATATTGTGATATTTCAGAGAATTATGACAATAACGATAAATTTCGTGATATAACAAAAAAAAACAGAAATCAAAGTTATTTATTTGCAGTATTATATAAAATTAAACAAAACAACAAGGGGTAATTTTACTGAAATTACTTTATTTAGTAAAGTATTCAGTCTCCAAGTATAAAAATAAAAATGATCTGTTATTTAGATTGAAAAAGTCTGCACAAAATATAGATCAACAAAATCCACCACAAAAACTAAAGTGCAGGTGTAGTTTCCTAAAACAACTAAATAAAATGAAGCTTAAGATCTGTTGGGCATAAATGAAACCTACAACAAAATATATGTTTCCTTTAAATGAGCCGTAACTTCCAGAACTTGTAACAAGGTGATCAGCTGACCCTGAAGCTTGTTGGTGTTTCATCTCTTCCTGCAGGAATGATTCATTTATCTGACTGATCTGTCTCTGATCACCTGCCTCTTGATCCGTGGACCGACTGTGGAACTCAAGAGACAGTTAACTGTCTGTACCTGCAGTTTAGAGCTAAATGGAGAGTAGCTGAGACGCACGTTGTTTGTTTTTAGCATTTTAGCTAGCTAGTATTGCGCGTAACTAATTAGTGTTACACCAGTACAGACAGGTGGAGGGGAGGTGCACAGTTTGGTTTGGTCGTTCGAAGCGCTCGGTTGTTAAGGGGGCGGGGCGCCCTGACGTATAACGTCATGAAATTAGCATATCATGATATGATTTTTTTGCCAGGGCAAGCTTTTTTTACCGGTATTATCGTGAACGATATGATATGGCCCAGCCCTAAAACACACATTTTTAAAGTTACGATCAATACGCACACAAAAAGGAAACTAGCTCTAGAGACATTTTTTATTTATTACAGACTAGACATTCATCACCACGACATTTCAGCAAACCCTGAGGGGACTGAACTTCTCTGGTCTGCCTGTTCTTGAAGTAAGTTCATAAATGGAGACAAACAGTCGGACTTGTTCACTGCAGTTCTCCAAGTGACAGTGATGGTCTCATTTGAAGCCCTAACCAAACACAACTGCATCAAAGCTGACATTTACAACTCTCCACAGAGAAGTCACGTCCCTGATCCATGATCACTGGTGTCGAGCGTCACTCATCCCACTGCAGAATTCTTCTAAACGCACAGACTGGCTGAACTGGAGTCACAGAAACATCTCTTAGGTTACACATTATTGTCCACTACTATAGTAACACATATAAAAGCTTGCTGCCTGCTAACTCAGCTCAGTGGGTTTTAGGATGAACCTGGCAACCCAGCAGCACGAGTTTCAGGCTGTTAATGATCAACCTGGCAGCTCTGCAGAGAGCAGCACAGGACGGTTACATGTCCACCTTTGCTGTTTGTTCTCAATGCACGGCCATGGAAATGAGAATGTCGGGTTTAACGTTTCACCTCTGCTTTTTGCAGATAATGCAAACGTGTTGACGTTTTCAGGTCATGACCTTCAGCCGGCGTTAGAGCAGTTTGCAGCCGACATGAGGATCAGCTCCTCCAGGTCCGAGGCCATGTGAAGACGTGAAGAAGGTGGAACGAAACATCTAGCAGTCGTGTTTACAAATGATGGATGGAGCCTCGCCTGCATTAATGAGGCCGTTGCTCCGGTTTCTTGTGAAGGAGGGTGAGCTGCGCGTGAAGATTAATCTCTTGGTTTATTGATCTGTTTATGCTTCAACAGCTTTGGTCAGGAAGTATGGATCACAATCAAAAGAGCAAACTCATGGATACAAGCAGCTGAAATGATCTTTGTCTGTAGGGCGACTAATCTTCTCCCGTCTTCGTGTGTCGCTCTTTTTTTTGTAAGTAGAGAATGTAAGGACATTTTCATCCAGCAGGTTCATGCACACGACAAGCTGCAGGGAAAGTCCCATCCCCGAGGTCAGTGGCACATTCCTGATCCAGAACAGAACTGAAGAGAACGTAAACACTCGGGGTGTCTGGTCAGAGCTGGAGATCAGATGTTATGACAGAGAAGACCGTGATGTAAGAAATGACTGTCAGAGATAACTGCAGGCAAACATCAGCTTTTAATCTTCTTTAAATGCCACAGCGTGAAGAAAAATGGCGCCCAGAAGGCCATGGAGGTAGAACTGTATCCGAATGATGACCGTATGGCCCTTAAACCGTTTTGATTCATTTTGTCCAACCCAGTGAACGTTTACGGAGTAAATGGAATATTTTAGTGCTAAACTTAATAAGAAGCATCTACAAATCTCCATGCCTGCAGCATCTTTAGCACCCTACAGGGTGAAGGGGGTTGGTTAAGATGTAATGGTTCAGGTTCAGCATTTGTCGTAATTGTGCCGTATAAGTTGCATCAGTTCAAAAATGTATAATATGGTGGGAAAAAAACATAAATAACTAGCTTCACTGTATAAGTTGCATCTATTATGTGTCACCGCTGACAACCCGGAAATGTGGGCTGATGTGCCAAAAATTGATTGGCTGCCAAATGGCGGCCGCTGGAGGACTTTAACAAGAACTTAACAATTAACACTTTAAAACAATTGTTTGTTTGCTGGAAATTATAGTAAAGGTGTGTCTCAGTTGAACGTTTCCGAATGCACTTTGACAGTCAAATCAGATGCATTTCTCCTGGGTGGTGCAGTGAAATGCAGCTGATGTGACGTTTGCTCCAGTAGTTCCGGAGCGAGACAAAGGTGGATCTGTATGGTTAACCAAGCGTTTCATTAAAGGAGACCACAGATAGATTTTTTAATTTTTTATGGTATGTCTATTGTAAAGCGCTTTGGGGCTCCTCACAGGGGGCTAGAAAGCGCTATATAAATAAGCTCCATTTACCATTTACCATTTTGGGGTATCCAGACACTGTTCATTCAATTTAATACACAAAATAATTCTTAGATAATAAATTATACCCTTTTTAATTCTGCCATTTTTAACTTTCGTTTTGAACGACCGGTTTATGATAATGAGATCTCGTGGCACACCCTTCAAAGATCTGTTTACATTAACTCCGCCCTCCAAAGGCAGACGAGGATGTCTGAACTCGCGTTACTGCCACCCAGAGCCCTGAGCTGAGCTGTAACTGGACCGCGACAGATCAGACGTGTACAAGTTGTCGTGTCATTTTTAATTTTTCCTCTGTAATAAATGTCCAACTCCCTCCCTGACGTCTCCCTCCCTCTCCCTGTGCGCGCGAGCTGGAGGTAGCGGAGCGGATGTCACTCGCGGACACACACACACACACATACACACACACACTCACAGCGGGGCTGTCTTGTTATCTGTGTCCCTCGCTCAGCCGCGCGCCGGGCCCGGCACACACACACACACATACACACACACGGGTTTGTCAATGAGGTTTAGCGGTACGTAGTCTGTCCTGCTAATGACACATAAACCAACACACACACACACATAGCAACATGCTGCATCGCTGTTCATTCAAGCCTTTCATCTGAAAACTATCAATTTTAAATCTGCTTAGTGCGTGCTCCATTATCTGGGCCAGGAGGGCCAGAGAGTAAAGGCCGAGATACACTTTAGCGTCCTCAGGTACGCCACTCTACGCGCGCATATTGTGCGCATGTGTTTTGCTGCTATACTTCATAAACTATTCAGCTTTAAAAAGCTCGCGTTCTCCTTGTTGTAATATGAGCAGCTGAGCACGGAGGGGACTCAACTGAGCTCGCTGATTGGTCACTTGCTGACACGCCTACTGAAATGATTGACAGACAGCTTTCTCAGTCAGCTCATGTAGCTCCTTGAAGACCGCGGCGGTGTTCATGCGGTGTTTCTACTATATATGTTGTAAAAAGTTCTCTCAGAAATAAAAATAATAACAGGGAGTGCTTTTCCTGCAGCACACAGCCCACCAGGGATATTTAAAACATTGCGCACCCAGGTAGGACCTGAATTCATTCATTTCATTCATGGAGTGAACGGAGGAAGAAGTGATTACTTGACTTTAGGCAAAAAAACAAAAGAAAAGGCCCGATCAGCGATAAAGAAGGGGAATTTATTTCATTTGTGTAACATACAAAACAGTCCGGCGCCGGGGAAGTTTATGGTCAGACACCGCGTATCGCGCACGCGGACGTAAAAAAAAAGCTTTGCGCGTACATGCCCTGAGGGGCTACGCGGGGCTACGCTTTTGCCTTGACGTGCGTACGCTGCATATAGGCGTACCGTGAGGACGCTCGAGTGTATCTCGGCCTTTAGCTGGCTAGACTCTGTGACATTTTTAGCCATTGTGCTGACATGAAATCAGGAAAAACAACCATCACGTCTTTTATACTGAAGTGGGTGGAGCCGCACCAGGGGTTGCTGGTGAGGGGCTGGACTCAGGGTTGAGGTGGGTTGTGGCTGCGGTTTGTGACGTCACAAACCGCAGGAAGTGCAAAACGAAGTGTTTATATCAAAGATAAATAAATCTACTTAGAGTAAATAAACCACTGGGTACATTTTTTTGGGCCTTAGGACTGTTTTTTTATGAAGTAAATACCCAAAGTTGAGTAAAAAAACCATTAAAAAGCGAATTTTGAATATGTGGTCCCCTTTAATTGGCACTTTTACCTATTAATGAGACACTTGGCTTGCCATATCAGTTGAGGGCCCTCTAGTGGCTGAAAGTGGTAGTGTTCAATATTTTCCATGTCAGAATGAATTAAATCGTCAGATCTCAGCCAAAAACTAGGTTATAAATATGGGGAATAAATAAATACGTTGCTTTGGTGTAATCAAAAAGGCGTTCAATTCAAGATCAACTGGACTTTAACTGTCAATCAACTGGACTGGATCTTGAATTGAACGCCTTTTTGATTTATCATGTCCTGGACAACTGAGAATCTTCACCAGCATGTTGCTTTGGTGTATAAGTCGCAGGGCATGTAAATTTATGTAGAAAACTGTGACTTATATGGCGAAAAATACGGTAAACATCTTATTTCAGGAAAATATCACCTTCACAGCACTAATCAGCAAACAGGTCAAAGGTTGTGATCAAAGTGGACAGTTTACAACTTATCGAGAAGCTGGAGAGTAGATACGTGTGGGATCGTTTTGTTGCTCTGCATTTCCTAGAACATGTTCAGATGTTCCAAGACGTCCTTTGAAAAGCCTGTGGTGGTTCTGTCAGTCGGTTTGAACAGATTTCAGCACAACGTTGGTGTACCCTGATGCATGCTCAATAATCCAGGTAGAAAAATATTGTAGAAACGTTTCGTCTTTCGTCCGAAAGACTTCCTCAGTCCGAGCTGCTGTATTCAGCTCAGTCTTATAAATAGCACCCTCTCACAGTGGATCAACCAGTTTGCTGCTGACAGCTGAAACCAGCTGCTCACATGATCAAGGAGGACCATCAGCCTAACGATGGATCGTTAGCACCCTGATGGTTGTTTGCTATTCACAGAGGGCTGAGTGATACCAGCAATAACAGCATTGTAAGAGGGGGACAGTTGAACCCGGAGGCCTCCACCTCTGTTTAATGATGGACGGTTTCTTTTCACAAAGATGGCCTCTTTCCAACAACGCCGGTGTCTTTTAAACAACCGTCATAATCTTACTGTATTCTGTTGTTTCTGTTGTTGGCTTTAACCATGCTCTGCAGTGCATCATGAACATATTTCTAACTGAATATCCTTAGCTTTTTAAAATAAAGTGTTAAAATAATAATTTCATGCAGACATAATTCCCACGTGCACGTACTCTGGTAAACAACAGATGAGGTCTCATGTTGGTCAAATGCCTCTGTGAGCTGAACAAACCTACTGGTCTTGGTTTTTTTTTTAGATTTGTGTTACGCGCCTATGTTTTAGAAACGTCAAACAGCTGTTCATCCAACAGCGAGTCACAGAGTTTAATGTGTGCAACTTATTTTAAACAGCTCACAGAGTTTAATGTGTACAACTTATTTTAAACAGCTGACGTGAGTGCGGCCTCCGAGTGGAAACACTTTCAAAGACCTCTGGCTGCAAGTCAACCCACCTAAAGTAGGACACACATATACAAATGTATCCAAACAGCACCGGGTCTTTGTGCCGTTTCCTGGCTCTCCACAG
This sequence comes from Garcialebias charrua, assembly GCA_038048925.1. NCBI lineage: Eukaryota > Metazoa > Chordata > Actinopteri > Cyprinodontiformes > Rivulidae > Garcialebias > Garcialebias charrua. The sequence goes on along the minus strand of JBBPBX010024395.1, from coordinate 13,298 downwards.
GCTGCTGCCACCCAAGGTAGACCCCCCGCCCCCTCCAGGCAGGAAGGAGGGAGTCTTTGTTGCACAAACTGCCTGTACGGCTCTGGACCTCACCCAGAACCTTTGTGCAGACGCAAAGAAATGTAGACTTTGTCAGAATGAAAGAGTTTCTGAGAACGCAAAAGAAACTGAGAAGAAGGAGGAAGTTTACTCTGGAACGGAGTACTTTCACAATAAAAGTGTGTCTGTGCTCAACGAGAGCCGCAGCTCGTTGGAAAACAAAGATTAAATTACATCTCAGGATGGAGCTGCATGCACAGCTAAAGTCTGCTTTGCTTCTCCACGGGGGGTGGACCACACGTGACCCTCTGGACTCAGGACACGGTGCTCAGTCCAACAACAAACAGGAACTGAAGGACGCCACTTGCTTCCTGTCCTGCTGCTAATTTAATCCAACAAGCTGATTGAACTTTACTCAGATCAACTCATGGACTGCACGTCTCATAAACCCGACGTTCCTCTCACGCCTTCCTCTGCTCGGACCCTTCAGTAAAAACTCTGAACTCTGCTTCTCAGACGATGCAGAAAAGAACCCACCGAGTCCTGAAGAAAAAATGTCAGGCATGTTTTCACAGAGCTCTGCTGCGGGGCTTTCTGACCCCCAGATGCCGGAGTAATTAACGAGGCTTGAGACTGTTGCGTTAACCTCCCGCCCACCTCCGAGGTCAGGAGGTCAAAGTGTCGGGTCTGGAGCCGAAAAACAGCCTGTTTTAAAATGTAATGAAAACTGCACTGATTAGATGAACTGAAGCTTTTTTACTTCAAAATGCAACTGGTCGGGTGTTGAACCTTTAGGGTTCACGCAGCCGTACGGCACCCTTCATGTCATCGTCCTCTTGGGAACAGGCTCCTTGTTGTTGTCTTTGTTCTGACCGGAGATGCTGAAAGTGTGAGAAGCAGCTAAAGAAGCAACATTTAACCACCACCTTTGTAACAACTGCAGTAAAGTTCTGAGGAGTTGGTGTCTTTGAACACCAAATAAAGTTTAAAGTCAGAAAAAGATGTGAGAGAAATCTGATCAGTTCAGGAGAGAAAACATCTCGAAGAACAAAGATGCAAACATCAAGAAATGATGTTAATTTGGATGTCCTGGTGCTGCTCCAGAATCCAGCCACGTTAATCTAACGAGGCTGAGTCAGGTCCTGGGATGGATTCTTATTTGTGGAAATGTTTCGTCTTTTATTGAAAAGACTTCACCTTGTCAGGTTAATTCGTATAATTCAAGCTCAATGATACATAAGAGACGAATGTTAGTACTTTATGACGACCAACAAACCATCATAAAAATAAATAACCCAAACAGGACTCCAGCAGCCATCGGGTGAAAAGAAGGAACCCAGACCCAGACCAGTGGTCATTCCAGATGTTGCAGGAGTTTCAGAGACATTGAGACGTTTATTTTCTAAACACAACGTCCCAGTGGCTTTTAAACCCCAAAATACATTAAAGACTGGTTCATCCCAAAGATCCAGTCCCCCGACACAAACAGAGTAATATTGTGTATGTTGTTCAGTGTCAGGAGGGTGATCAGTCTTACATCGGGGAAACTAAACAGCCACTGGCCAAAAGGATGGCCCAGCACAGAAGATCAACATCATCAGGTCAGGACTCTGCAGTCTACACTCATCTCCAGGTCAGAGGTCACTCTTTCAGGGATGAAGATGTTCACATCCTTGATAGAGAGGAACGATGGTTTGAGAGAGGAGTAAAGGAGGCCATCTTTGTGAAAAGAAACTGTCCATCATTAAACAGAGGTGGAGGCCTCCGGGTTCAACTGTCCCCCTCTTACAATGCTGTTATTGCTAGTATCACTCAGCCCTCTGTGAATAGCAAACAACCATCAGGGTGCTAACGATCCATCGTTAGGCTGATGGTCCTCCTTGATCATGTGAGCAGCTGGTTTCAGGCTGTCATCAGCCAACTGGTTGATCCACTGTGAGAGGGTGCTATTTATAAGACTGAGCTGAATACAGCAGCTCAGACTGAGGAAGTCTTTTGGACGAAAGACGAAACGTTTCTACAGTTTTTTTTAATTAATTTATTTTATTTTTGAATGTCCAGAGGACCAGACTTAGCTTTTTTAGATTTTTCTACCTGGATTATTCAGCATGCATCAGGGTGCTTCACAAATAGTTCACTAAAGCTGCTGCAGCAAGAAAAATAAACTTTCTGCAGCTAAAGAAACGGCTTTTTCTGTGAAGGTTTGGTGTCATCGCTGAGAGCCGAATGACAGCTGAAATTGGCTCGAGAAGCTAAAACTGAGGGGTTAAAGCTAAGGTAAAAGGCAAAACAAGAAAATTTAATCTACCATACAAAAGCAAAATGTTTGCTAAAACCCAAGTGCAGTAGAAAGCAACTAAAAGTTGTAAAACAGTAGCTAGAAGCTAAAAGTTGCAAAATGCTAACTAATGTTAAAAGTAGCAAAGTACTAGCTAAAGTAATAAGTTCATTAAAGGCTGTATAGCAGCTAAATACTAGCTACAAACTAAAATGAGCAAAACAGTAGGTGAAAGTTAAAAGTAGCAAAGTACTACTAGCTAAAAGCTGCAACTAAAAGCTAAAAGTGGCATGACACAAAATTAGAGTAAATATTTAGAAGTGGATTTTTTTTAAAGTGTTTTAAATCATATCTATGGTCAAAATATAAAGTTTGCAGGAGTAGATTAGATTAAAACAGCGTCAACGCTGAATCCACATTCGCCCACTAAGAGCATGAATTAAAAGGCCGAACGTCAGCGCAATTAACGCAGAAGAAATCCTGCAGTGGTGGCGTTTTCTGGAGGATTTCTAAGAAGTTCTGCACGGTAAGTATCTTCTAGATTAAGCTTCAGCGGGGGGCTTCCATTAAAACTCTGCAGGCAGGTATCAGTGAGAACAGCAGCTTTAACGAGCAGATGGTCCTCCTCCTCCTCCTCCTCCTCCTCCTCCTCCTCTTACTTCACTCCAGCTCCTGCTTCATTCGCCTCCTTCTGCCTGGATCTGATTACCAACAATCCCTAAATCCGACGAGTTAACTTCCTGCCTCGGCTGAAAGTGCCAGCTCGCAGATTTATAGCTCCTCTTCCTCGCCCGACATGAAGGGGTCTCTGTGTGCCTGGGTGGGGGTGCTGGTGGAGTACATGTTTTACGAGGGGTCCACACTGGTTCTCTTGGCGGGCCCAAACGAGACGTGTGCGTCTGAGTGTCAGCGATCACCGTGAACCTGCCCACGTACCGCAGCAGCTGCGCCGGGCTTTTATTTTGGTAACAAGGGTCCTGGAGCCAAACTTCCGGGCCTGCAGCCCCGTCACTGGACCACCGTGCAAACCCTGCTGCACAAAACGTCTGGCCCAGTTCTGAACACGCTTTACATGTTTTACACACACAGTGCATCTTAAATGGGATTTAGACATTCTCATTTACTGGTATACATTAGGGCTGTGTAATAATATCGATTTCGCAATATATATATATATTTGTATATATATATATATACTGTATATATATCGATTTTTTTCTTTCCCAGAAAAAAAATCGATATTCATGTGCAAGTATCGTACCTTTTTTTTCCTTTTTTTTTTGTCCAGAGGACCAGACTTTGCTTTTTTAGATTCCTCTGCATCCCTGGCACCAGTGTATCCTCAGAGAGAGTCTTCTCCCCCGCTAGAGATATCATCACTGTGCAGAGAAGTGCACTCTCCCAGAGCACGTCGATCAGATTCTATTTCTAAACAAAAATCTGAGGAGAATGTAGCTCACTTGGTCTGCAGAGTAGACTTTCTGTTTAGAGTTCACTTATTAGTCAGGGTCTATCTACAGGCCTTAAGCTGCTCTGCTAAGATGGGTGCATTTGAAGTTAAATGTTCTTCATTACTTGAATTATAGACTGTTGTTGTTAAGTGTCAAGGTTAAAAAGGTTTCAAACTATTCAGAGCAGGGCACTTGGTGCACTTTATTTACTTTACAAATGCATGTAAGCTACAGTTTTTACTGTTTCAATTAAAAGAAACATGTTTTCTCACCACTTCTTTGATTCATTTTGTCCAGCTGTCGACTTTAAGTCTGTGTCCATGTCCAACCAGAGCCAGGTATTGTGTAGTTGGTGCTTTTAATCAGTTTTCAGTTAAATTAATTCAATCCAAGTCTATAACAGTCTCAAAATGTCACCAAAATCACTCTGTCCCTCTAAAATCTTTCAGAAAATCGCAAAAGTGTATTGAATTGTATCGTTTGCTGAATATCGCAATATATATCGTATCGTGAGCAGAATATTGTGTATCGTATCGTGAGATTATTGTATCACTACAGCCCTAGTAATACATAA
>JBBPBX010024394.1:0-39704 GCA_038048925.1 Garcialebias charrua | reverse complement strand
ATATATATATATATATATATATATAAAGCTCTGCAGAGAGTGGTGAAGGCTGCACAGAAGTCTGTTGGAGTCAGTCTCCCCACCATCACAGACATTTACACCTCCAGATGCAGGAAAAGAGCCACCTGCATCATGAAAGACCTCACTCATCCAGCACACTCACTCTTTGCCCCACTCCCCTCAGGACGGAGGTTGAGGAGCATCAAGTGTAGAACCACTAGACTGAGGAACAGCTTCTACCCTGAGGCTGTTAGACTCATGAATAAATAAAAATAAAATAAAAAATAAACACTGCAAAATATCACATCATACTGATGCTGATCTGTTTTCTTGTTGCTGTGTTCATCTGTGTTCATCTGTGACCATCTGCTCATACAAACTCATGTTCGTGCTGCTGTTTATTCCCACTATATTAGGCTTAGTGTATTACTAGTTGATGTTTTTCTTAGTTAGTTCTAGATGTTATTACTGTTTTTCTCTTTCATTTGTTGTTGGATGTAACTGGGACCTCGTGTACATAATCTCGTTTTCATCACATGTACCACATGCGGTGCAAATGACAATAAAGACTCTCTGACTCTGACTCTGATATATATATATATATATATATATATATATATATATATATATATATATATATATATATATATATATATATATATATATATATATATATATATATATATATATATATATATATATATATATATATATATATATGGTAAATGGAGCTTATTTATATAGCGCTTTCCAGCCCCCTGTGAGGGACCCCAAAGCGCTTTACAATACCAACCATCCACCCATTCATACACACATTCATACACCGGTAGCGGTGACTGCCATGCAAGGCGCCTTCCAGTCCTATCGGGAGCAACTCGGGGTTAAGTGTCTTGCCCAGGGACACAACGACACATGGTGTGAGTAACCGGGATTCGAACCTCCAGCCTTCCGATCGGGGGATGACTGCCATTACCACCACACCACGGCCGCCCATAATATATATATTATATTTATATATATATACATATATACATATATATACAGTACATATATATACATATACTGTATATATATATATATATATATATATATTATATATATATATATATATATATATATATATACTGTATATATGTGGGTGCATGTATGTATATATATATATATATATATATATATATTATATATATATATACTATATATATATATATTATATATTTATATACACGATCCTGTGTACATACTCTCGTTTTCATCACATGTACTACATGTGGTGCAAATGACGATAAAGACTCTCTGACTCTCTGACTCTGATGTATAAATATGCCCCCAAGGCCTCATCCACACCAACAGAATGGCCTCATATACATACCAATGGCTGCAAAAATGCTAATTCAATGAGCCATTTGACTAACTCCCATGGGAACTATAGTTAGAATATCCAAATGGCTCACATGTGGTAGTGCTAGTGTTAAACCTGAACTCTCTCTCTTCGCGGGACTTCTCTGCTGCTTCATCGCTTGATCTGAGGTGAGCTTGCTCCCTACACAGAGCACACAGAGTTATTCCTGCGTACTGCTGGACTAGCGAAAGCTAGTCCGGCACATTTTTCCTTAACCCCGAAGTTTTTTCTTCTCCTCTTTCCGCAGACTGCTTCGCTCTACGGCGCTAACTGCATCACACCGCTACCTCTGCTAATTCGTAGCAGGCTAGCCAGCGAAAAGCAACGCGACGGAGGAAACATCTCAAATAAGAGAAAAAAGATCTTGGAAGGACTCGCTCGTCTTATCTCGGACATGCCTCCGGAGAAAGGAAAGCGAAAGACAAGACTTCCAAAAAAGACCAGTAGAGCGGCGAGCCCACCCTCGCGCGCCTGCCCCAGCGGATGTGGTTTTTCCCTCTCAGCGACGGACACCCACGAGGCCTGTCCCGTTTGCTTGGGAATGCTGCACGCGAACATGGCGCTGGACGCACCCGAGTCTTGCCCACACTGCAGCCAGATGCTGGAGTCGGTGAGGAGGCACCGGGCGGACTTCGTCGCCAAGGCCATGGGGGCTGCTACGGTGCCAGTAGACCCAGACACGACTGAGCCTCTGACTCCCACTCCGGAGCTCGAGAGCATGGCTTTGGACGACAGTACCCGAGTCGAATGGGGCGACAGCCCAGATGTGCTGCCCCCATGGTGGACTTAACAGTCGAATTTTACACTCGAGGCATGACGAACGAGGACGAGATCTCGATTTGAGCCTCGGGTGAATTTTCTGTGGACGACGCCGACGTCGGATACGGGGAAAGGGGAGAAGACCTCTCCCACACCCCGGTGCCTGTGCTGCCGGAGACTGACTTTTCAATCCCTGCTCTGTTCGACTTGTGTCACAGAGCAGCGGACGCACTGCAGATCCCATGGGCGGAGCCTCCACCTCGTCAACAAGTCACGAGGCTGGCAGGAAATTATTTTTACTCAAAGCAGCAGGCCGCCACGAGGCAAAGAATGCCCGTCTTTCCGGACTTCCTCACAGAGCTGACTCGCACCTGGTCTCAGCCCAGAGCCCCCATGCTACTGCCGCTCTCGCAGTTTCTCGACGTGGACGGGATGGATGAAGTGGGAATAGCCAACGTGCCTCACATCGAGGACACGCTGGCATCTCACCTGGCTCCCAAGTCATCCGGGACAAAACTAACTCTCCCCAGCAAGGCCTGTCGGGCCTCGGCTTCTCTGCTCGAGAAATGTGTAAAGGGTTTAGAGGGGGGTCAGTTTAATACTGACCTCCTTTTTACCTTAATTTACTTATTCAGATTGAATAGTAATTTCACGGATTCTCTTCTTTTTCAGTTTATTCAATATTTCTGTGATCTTTGTGATGGATAAAGAACCATAGCCATTAAGTGACAGTAAACGTTGACTTTAGTTGGTATGCCAGAAGACACTACCATTTATTTAAAATAAATCACTAAATCAACATCATTACACTTGATTGGCAGGGTTTCACCTTCTTGCGATTTAACACACATCACACACTTGATTTAACACAACAGACATAAATACTAGATGTTACACATATTTAGTCTGAGGGCTCTTCAGCTTAAAATAGTTTCCAGCTTAAGATTGAGAGGGAAAGGGAAAAGGAGGAATAAGAGGTTGGAGAGATTAAGTTATTTATCTCGAGTGTAACCAGAGATGACACTTTCCATCCGACTTCGGCTAAATCCCAGGTACGTTTGTAAACAGCTCTTTACCTTTTGACGATGCGTCTGATAAAGATATCACCAGCCTCCCAGGTGCACAGAGTCCTTCCGGCCCTCGTACGTCTGAACTGGTCGTTTACTTCCAACGTCTCCTCGGATCCGCGTCAGCCGTCAGAAACATGTGGCAGCTTCTGGCCGACTTCAAGACGAGATGTTTCTCAAAGAAAGTTCATTAGGAACTTTGGAGCTTTTGCTCGGGGAACTGGATGGAGGCGTCCATCAGTTCTAGCTGACAAGTTAGTCTTTGGCTCTTGACCAAGCTTGACCAGCTGCAAGGCAGAGAGCTTTCAGGTCTCTGTCCATTCAAACTCTCTGTCCATTCAAAGACTGAAGCGTTTCCGCACAGTTAGAACTTAAAAAGAGACTTAGAGAGGAGAGAAACTTGTCTCTTTTTCATTGGTCCACTTGTTATCACTATTCAAGGTGAAATTCAGCACAGAGAAGGAAATTGTTTAGGAAAAGTATCTGAGTGAGAGACTTTCAGACGCTAGATGAGAGTTTTAGCTGAAACTCGACAAAAACAATTTCAGTGTAAGTCAGTTTGACATTTTAGCTGAACTTTGACACCTTTTCACTTGCAGAAATGACACATTGATGTTTCACATTTAAAGAATAACAGCATATAACATATATCATGAAAATGACAAAAGTTATTCTTTTGATTACATTAGAATAAAATCAAAGGTAGAAATAGTCTCTTTTGGTGACTATATTCTGATTACAACTAATGGAATGATTTTGTGATAAATGTCTTGCTTTACTGAGAGGTCAGTAAAGATCATCTCTGGACAGTTCAAAAACCTTAATTTGACTCTGGGTAGGTCCACTACATCTCCCCCCTTTTGGAAGCCATCGCCAGTCCTTGGGGATGGGGTCCAACACGAAAGGAAACCTTGAACTGTCTTTGATCTTGAAGTAATCCAGCAAGTGGAAAAGAAAAATCAAAAATTATAATCCCATAAAGTTTTGGAAATTCCATACTGTTCGGAGGTAATCCCATTGCGGTAAGCTTTTAATCCCTTGGAAAACTGAGTCTGTTAACTCTTGGAAAACAAAGTCTGTGATCCTTTGGAAAACAAAGTCTTATAATCCACAGCGATAATCCCACAGCAGTAATTCCACCACGATTAGAGTTGGTGATTTCATCAGCAACAATTGTTTTCATAATCAGCATGTAGAGGGGATCCCTCGATTGACGCAGAGGAGGCGACCCTTGGATGAAGGTTGAAGACCAAGCGTTGGAGCTGCAGGTCCCCACATCGAAGGTTGTTGGCTGGTTGGTTTCCAGTCAGTGCCACTCTGGTTCTATGTGTCATGCAATTATGTGGTTTTTAAGGTGGGCTTATGATTGGGATTTTACATTAAGCCTTACCTATATGCACCTGGTATGTAAGCTATCATGGTTTAGAACAGCTACACTTACTAATTAAGGGGTGGATCAATTCTGTAAATTAGATATAGGGATCTATACCTATAGAATTTTGGAGGGCTTCTGTAACGAAGGCCTCTAATTCCAAACTATTCCTCCATTCACTAATTAGTTTAGGTTAAACTAAAGTAGAAAAATGAAATATAGTTTGATCTAAATGTCTGTTGTCTTTTAGACGAACGACGTAGGATTTGGTGTTCCTAATAAATTTTGAAGTCTATGGCGAGACTCATCAAAATGAATAGATAATCTAGAATAGAAACGATCGAATCGGTTCAATTTAGAAATTGTGAGACCAGTGTAGTTTATGGTACCTTGAGTAGCTTTAAACTACATTGACTCTTCGACGATTGAGATTTAACAAAACGAACTGCATGTTGGCATAGTTAAATCCATATCATTCATTAACCAATGTTAATACAAAACCTTTTTGGCTGGGAGTGTTCAGAACCAAACAGTATCTCAACTAATGACAACAGTAATGACTAAACAACAAGGAAACAACGTTTCACTGCTTCGACACACTCTTGTCGTCAGATTCCAAAGTGCAACACACAAGCAAAACAGGTCTCAACTTTATGACCGAGGTCAAATTAAATCTCGTGGATTTAAACGGTTGTTAAGGTTAGTTTTTTGTTGTGGGTTTTAGACTTAGCGTTTCTAAGTTCAAGTTAGACAATGCGACTTATAGGGTGGGAAATATGGTAGTTTAAACCTGATTAGTTTATTTACTAACTTGTGTTTGTACGACCTTATTATCCCATGAAGTCGGTGAGTTTGTGAGATCTTTGTCTTTAGTGGAGTCATTGAACGCCTTGTAAGGTTTGATCTGATTTCGATGTACCCATTTAGCAATTGGCTCTTTGCGGCCTTTGCTGATTTTGATTTCGTAGACGACTGAGGACACTTTATCTGTTATCAGATGAGGTCCAGTCCACCTGGGCATTAGTTTGCGGGCGAGAGTTCCGGTCCCGGACTCTCCTTTCCCGGTTGTTGGGGCGAACGTATAGTACCAGACTCTGTCTCCCACTTGGAGTTCATTGTGAGAGGCCTTCTGGTCATAGTACGCCTTGCGTCCTTCCGCGGACCTTTCCAGGTTTTTCTGGGCGAAAGCAAAAGTGTTTCTGAGGTGTACATTCGAATCTTTCATGTATTGTTGTGTAGTGTAGGCTGTCGCCATGACGGCGTCACCTGGTTGGTACAACAGGTGTAGAGGGAGAGTCATTTGTCGACCGGTCATCATCTCGAAGGGAGAGATGCCAGTTGATGTGTGTGGAGTGGCTCTTATGGCCATGAGGACCAGAGGGAGTTTCACATCCCAGTCCTTGTGATTTGCGGCCACGTATTTCTTCAAAATACTCACCACAGTTCTGTTTGCTCTCTCGACTTGGCCTGAAGCCTGTGGGTGGTAGCCGACATGAAAGTTGGCCTTGACGCCTAGCGTCTTCCACAGTTCTTTCATCACTTCACCTGTGAAGTGTGTACCTTGGTCTGAGTTCACCCGAAGGGGAAGTCCAAACCTTGAGAATATATGATTCATTAACAACATAGCAGTTGTTTGTGCTGTGTCGTTAGGAGCTGGTAGGCATTCTACCCATTTGGTAAATGCACAGGTTACCGTGAGAAAATATTTATTTCCTCTAGAGCTCTTAGTGAGTGGTCCAACCCAGTCGATCTGGAGGTCAGACCATGGGAATGCAATGCCTCTACTTTGCAGTGGTGCTCTGTGAAGTGGTCTGGTTGGCTGAAACTGGCCACACACCACGCACCCTTCAATGTAGTCCTTGACATCCTTTTTCATTCCAGGCCAATAGGCAATTTGTTTTAATGCCGTCAGCGTGGCTTTATCTCCTTTGTGTCCTGCGGACGGGAGATCATGGGCATGAACTAACATCACCCCCCTTTGGTCATGGGGAACCACGAACACAGGTGAGGACGTTGGTCCATGAGCGAAAGTTAGGATGCCCTTGATTAGTTTTAGCTGTTTGCGCAGCTGGTAAAGGACTTTAAGGTCTGGATCGGAATCCAGTTCGTCTTTAGACGGACTATTTTTGTTCGGATCAGTCAGGTACAGTATCATGGAGTTGATAGCAGGATCCGACTTCTGTAGTTGGATGATGTCTGGGTCAGTCAGTGCAGGTCGTACAGAGACTGCGTTGTCAGCAGGTCTGGCTGCGGCCTGTGCACGTGTGACTGCCATAACTCTGACTGAAGGTTGTGTTTGCAGAGTCTCGATTAACCAGGAGGGGTCGAAGGACCATAGAGGACCTTCGTCGGCTCCTTCCTTGGCTAAGGAATCTGCAATGTCATTGTAGTACTTGTCATCGCCTGGGACTCTAGAATGCCCTGGAACTTTCTTCCAGTAGATCTGTAACAGGGTGTCCGCGGGGTCTTGAAAGTTATTAAAAGTTGATAAATCAATTTTGGGAAAATTAAGGGTCTTGAAAAGTATTAAAAAGTCTTGAAAGCGATTTGATGAGGTATTATTTTTTTTGCTGTTATTCTAGCTTTAATTTGACAGCAAAAAGTATGTATGACTAATTGTTTTCCTCACCGCGGAGGATTCGGAAACTGTTTCGCACAAATTTAGTGTCAGGTTACAACAGCCTTCACGGCTGTGGCCTATCTTGTGCGCATGCACGGCTGCTTTATCTCCAAGTTGAGTCTGTGTGTTTGAGTAAGTTGCCGCGAGACCGTGAGAACAATGGGTAATGCAAGTTTTCAGACTCCTGGTTGGAGATGCCTGATTTTCAAGAATGGCTGAGGCCTGTCGTTGAGAATAACCGCGAGGCTTGTTGTACATTTTGTAAAAAAAAAAAGATGAGCGTAGCCTCGATGGGCATAAATGCTGAAGCTGAGTTAGAAGAGCTGAAAAAAAAAGAGAAAAGTTCTACAAGAGGTGTGCGATTCTCTGCAAAAAGATGCAGATCAGTTGGTAGAGCAGGCAAAGGGAAAGTCAGGTTCTTATGGCCCAACTGATCACCAAGTCCAATGTCTTGAGAAGGAGACGTAAAGAAAAACTCAGTGAGCTGGTGCAAACTGAAGAGTTGCTGGAATGCAAAGCAACTGCACTGAGGCACATGTAATGATTACTGTTTATTTCTTATTCAACCAAGTTACTTTAAAATAGCTACGAGTCTTGTTGTAACCTAAGCTATATTTTCTTAAACCTAGTCGTGGTTCAGTTTTTTCTTTTGAACTTTTTTCTTTCCACTGTATCTCAGTTCTGTTGTAGGTTTGAGATTCACAGATTTAATTGAAAACAACAGCAGTTTTGTACAGTTTTGTAAAGTGACGATAAAGTCTTGAATTTATTTTGGAAGGTCTTGAAAAAGTCTTGAAAAGGTATTGAAATTAACTTCATTATTCCTGCATATACCCTGTGTAAGTCGTGTGATGTCACCAAGTGATCACACGCTATGAAAAGCTCTTTGTGTTTGACCACTTTTCTGTCGCTTGTTAGGAAACCGTTCAGTTTCCACACAGCGAGGTGACAAGCGAAACTCAAACGAGCATAGTTAGAGTCAGTGCAGATGACTAGCGTCTTGATGGAGCGTTCTACTACCATCTGGAGAGCTATTAGGATTCCTGCAATCTCAGCGTACTGAGAAGTCTGAGATCCTAATTTGTAGCTGAAAGTTATCTGCTCTTGGTCTTGGAGGAGGACCCCTCCAACACCTGCCCTACAGATTTTGTCGCGGAGGAATGAAGATCCATCCACGTACAATGTTGTCATATCTTTGCAGATATTGTCATCAAAGAAGTGGTGGTTCGGGTCTTCAGTCACAGGGGTTTTTTCCTCAGCCAACGGCTGGGTCGCTGGTACATCTTGTGTACACTTTTGGCAGAGTGCCAAGTCTGTCCCCAGATGTGACTTCTTGTTTTGACCATAACGTATGTCTAGGTTAAAACTTTGAAGCGCCATGAGCCACGTTGCAACACGAGAGTTTGTTACCACACCATCTCTGATGCGTTGGCTGTTCAGGAATGTCACTGGCTGGTGTTGTGTTTCCACAATGATTTTCTGTCCACCAATGTAGCTGGAGAAATGTTTTACTGCCCACACTGTGGTCAGTAGAGCTTTCTCACAGTCTGAGAATCTCAACTCGGGGCCCGCCATCGTTTTGCTGGCGTAGGCCACTACACGTTTGTCTCTGTCGTGTATTTGGTATAGACCTGCACTTATGCAATGAGCTGAGAAGCCCACTTCCAAGTAAAACTCTTTGTTGTAGTCTGGGTAGGCTAAACATGGGGCTGACTTAATCCTGTTTATAAGAGCGTCCATTGCCTGCTGCTGTTTGTCAGTCCAGACGAATGGAACGTCTTTCTTTAGGAGTTCAGTCAGTGGCTTTGCAAGGTCTGCATAGTGCTCTATGAACTGGTTCGAGTAGTTACACACGCCAAGAAAACTTTGTAGTTCTTTGAGATTGGTGGGGACCTTGAGATTGTCAAGGCCTTGGGCACGAGTTAAGATGCCATGGTTTGGTTTAAGCCGTTCACGCAGTGTATCGGGAAGCTTGTACAGGAACCTCATAGGCTTCGGCCAACGTTTCTCCGTACGTTTACCTCTTTCTGCGTAATTCAGGTGTGTCACAACTGTCGGCGCAGTCGCTGGTGTGTCTGACTGGTCAGACCGCGGTGCGTCACTGTCGTTGTGATGTGTGTCTTCCCACTTCATGACTGAAGAGGTGCTCTTTGAGTCTGTAAGAACTATGTCATCTCTGAGTAGTTCTATACTCAAAAGCTCTTGAACCAAGGTTTCATCGAAAGCTTGGCTGATGGCTGAATTACCTGTCCCAGAGGACAGTACAGCGTCTGTGGTGTGGGATCCTCGGACCTCCACACAGTCTACTACCTGTGGTAGAGAGTGAGAGTACACCCCCCTTTTGTTGGAGGAGGGGTCCTCAAAATCTGTGACACTGAAATCCAAGTGACTGTCAGCATGTCGCGGACTGCCACTTCCAGGACTCACATGTCCTTGAACCAAGGTTTCATCGAAAGCTTGGCTGATAGCTGAATTACCTGTCCCATAGGACAGTACAGCCTCTTCGGTGTAGGATCCTTGGATCTCAACACCTTTCACTACCTGTGGTAGGTAGTGTTCAGTGAGTGCTGACTGTGTCAGCTCGCAGAGGAGGTTCTCTTGTCGGGCCAGAGTCTGGTCCAACTGTTGAGTCTCTACTGTCTCACCTGTAGTTGAAGGTTCACTTACCGGGCTTGTGACCACGGTTGGGGAGTCCCTCGTGGCCACTGCGGTACCTGCGGTTAGGCAGTCTGTACCACAACGAGGAGGCACTTTTATTGGCAGGGGTTTTCTCACTGTTGCCCACATTTTCTGTTGACCATAATCTATAATCGCTTCAAAACGGTTTATAAAGTCTTGGCCAACCAGAAATGGGAATGAGTCAAGTGTGGACACATACACTGGGTGGTGTAGTGTCGTTTTGCCAATCTGCATGTGAACCATAGCTATGGCTGTTAGGGTTGTTCTCGTCTCTGCGAGACCCTGTAGCTCAATAGCACATTCCTCAAAGGGTATTTGCCCGTCAACACCGTTAGCGGCGGTCCTCAGCTCCTCGAACAGCTTGGCCGACATAATAGTTATATCAGAACTGCCATCCAGGAGGGCTTCACGCTCAAGGACACCTTCCAGTGTGATGGGCAGGTAGGCTTTCTTAGCCACCCCCCTTTGCATAAAGTTACACAGAAACCACTTGGGTCTTGGTACACGTTTCCGTTCACGTGTACCTCTGTCTGTGTAATCTTGTTTACTGTCAGCATCTTGTTGGCTGACAGTATCATGACCTTCAGGATGTCGTTGTTTGTCAGCAATTGGTTTGCTGTCAACATCCATGGCCATGTTGGTAGTAGCGTGCGCTGAGGTCTTGTGAAAGACAGTGCTACACATCGCTCCAGGTCGGTCAATGTTGATAGTGTCATTATCAATGATAATGCCACTCATTGTAACAGGTTGGTCAAGCACAGCAACATTCAAATCTACTGACAAACTACTTACTTCCTCTGTCTCTTCCGAGCATAGAGGTGTTGGGCCATTGTTTCGGGACATTTGTGACTCCTTGCCTATTTCGAACTGTTCTGTTCGAGGCGCGGGAGGTGCAGTTCCAAGGCTCGGGGGTTTCTGTTGGGACCACTCATTTTTACACGAGTCCAGGTCCTCACACTTCAATTTCTTTTGAAGTTCACCCACCGATGGGCCTTGTTTTTCACCCATCTGGTTCGATCTGAACCATTTTGGCTTCTTTCTCCAGCGGATACCCCCACTTTGTGGTTTGTCAGGTTGAAAGGTCTGTTTCTTTTCGCCTTTGTTAGGAGAGGGAGTTGATGAACTTGTCCCTTCTAGCTCCAGCGAGTGGGATTTGACCGCTTCATTCGGGGACACCTGTAAGGGTGTTTTGGCTTGCATGTTAGCTGCAAAGACATCCGCAGCACACTGTACTATTTCATGCAAAGATGTTGCTTCTAAATCACCCCAGGCCAAGTTCCATGGCAACTTGAATCTAACATCAGGGATTAGATTATCCCTGAAAACAGATTTGAAAAGCGTCTGCTCTTCCAGGTCAGGTTCCATCATGTCACCTATATACGCCTTCAAAATTCTGGCAAAGAAAAAATATGGATGTTCATCGTTTCTCTGCAAGACATTTCGGGCAGCTGAGTAGTCACCACACAATGAGAAAGATTTTTCCTCTGTGCAAGGTGCAGGGGGAGCAAGTTCATGGCTCCGGGGTTCCTCTTGGTACCCTCTGATGTATGGGTCTTCTAGAGGCACATACTGTATGAGCCTTGGACGCGTACCGTCTTGAACTTCCATCTTTAACTTGATTTTTTGTGAAAATCAATAAGACAGTTCGAATTTTAATGTGTGCAAATAAATCTTCACTTTTAATGCAGCACTGAGTCAATCAAACTAATCAGCTGTCTGGTTTAAGTGTTTCACTGTGTAATAAGTATTTCTATTCATAGGTACCTTCTTCAGGTTTTACCCTCAAATGAATTGTAAAAGTTAAATGCCTTTTTGCAGTGTTAACTTTAAAATATAACTTATTTTTCAACAACAGTTACTAACTAACCCAAGCATGACGTCCGTTTTACTTACTCAAACACTATTTAAAAGATTCGAAATAAATACATTGTTCACACTAAAATGTACCCAGAATGCTGCTCCATTATGCCTTAAAAAAGATGTATTGCAGTTTGGCTAAACTGTTTTGCTGTATTTTGACAGTTATCAGGAGTGAAAAATGGATTACCTGTTTATTTTAAATATTTTTTATTTAAAATAAACTGGAGGTGTTTGTGTGCTTAGCATAACATGACAGATGGCATTCCAAATAAAAATCAGTGACTTTTTATCAATTTGTTGTCTGTTGACATCCTCAAAGTTGTTCTGCTATCTTTGTTTTGATTTTTTGTGAAAATCAAGTCAGCAGATGCTTTCTGTTTATTTTAAATTTTGTATTTAAAATAAACTGGAGTCATTAATTTTACACAGAAAAACGTTAAAAATGCAATTTTTAACTAAAAGTGTACAGTGTACACCAATTCTGTTTAAAATTCAGAGATGTGAAGAGCTTAATGTGGAAATTCTCTGTTCTCCATCATTTTTTTTTTTTTATTTAATTTGAAAATCAAATAAAAAATGCCTTTTTGAGTGTTATTTTAAATATCTTCAGTATTTAAAATGAGCACAAATTGTGTGTCTGTACCTCTGTTATACTAAAATTTGTATTTAGAATAAACAGGAGTTTTTGTTTGCGTACAGAACAATTTTAAAAGCTGGTAATTTCACCATAAAATGCTGACTTTTTATGATGTTTTTGAGAAAACTCATCTGTCAACGTCTTTTAACCAACAGGGGGCAGCTTCGAGTCTTAATGTTTGTTATCACGAGGAGACTAAATTTTTCATTCAGTATTTAAACTAAAACTACCTTTTAGAGTTAGTTTCTAGTGTGTTCGTGATAAACGCTCGAACTGCGGTCTTGTCAGAGACAAATTTATGTTGTTAGACAGTTTAGATGGCTTAAATTGAGTTTTTAAACTTTTAGTGAAACCACTTTTCACCGTGTGTGTGTGAACTGCGTCTGCTTGTCACTCAAAGTGCATCAGGAAATGACGACACAAATAGGCGGGTCGACGCAGCGCGTCACCAGCTCTGCTGTGCTGAGCGAGGCGGAGCTCGCTACACAGATACGTGACGTCAACCAATCAATCACAGCGGTTGTAGTTCATTACCCAAGCATTAATGGCGAATGTAGTTTCTTACCTTCGACCAATGTAGCGCCGGAAATGACGACAAAGTGGGCTGGTCGCAACGGCGTGCGACGTGATTGACAGCTCACAACAGCGAATCAGCGTTCGCCACAAGAGTGATTGACAGCACACAACAGCGAATCAGCGTTCGCTACAAGAGTGATTGACAGCACCCAACAGCGAATCAGCGTTCGCTACATGAGTGATTGACAGCACACAGTACTCGTTTCAACCAATCACAGCTCATAAACAAACATGTAGAACACGTTGCTTAACGTTAGTTTGCACAGCAGAAAACAACTTCACAACTCTTTAAAACAACTCAAACGCTACAATTTAACTTCCCAAAATGCTGAAACATGCGGCGCACATCTAGACAGGCCAACTTAGTCACGCTCAGTAACCCAGCACTGCAGCTGTTGAACAACACGGACTCTCACGGAGTCACTCAAGGTCGGTTCCGGTCCACGTTAGAGGAGCAGAAAACTCGGGTCAGAACCCATTATCCGACAACGTTCTAACATATATGCTGCTTCGACCTTCTTTAAAATGTAAAATACCACAACAGCAATCTTGTAGATGTTAAATTAGCTTCCAGGCACTATGACTCGGCGGTCATTTCAACAAAGCTCCGTACAGGAGTCTGTGCGAGTGAGCTGGATCGGAACCGAACCAGAACCTCCACAGACTACGGCTGACAAAAACTTCACCTGAATGCTTCCAACAGCGTGTAACAGAGTTGAAACAATAATAATCTCACAGCTTCAAATGATAAAAACATGCAGAATCTGCCTGTCTTGAACACCTCAGCCAAATTATTATCCTCAGAGTTTAAAACTTGGATCCCACTATGCCAACCATGACGTTACAGTTCATGAGAGATTACAGATACATCGACAAACTTTAGAAGCCGATACGAGGCCACCAGATGTAAAGGGTTTAGAGGGGGGTCAGTTTAATACTGACCTCCTTTTTACCTTAATTTACTTATTCAGATTGAATAGTAATTTCACGGATTCTCTTCTTTTTCAGTTTATTCAATATTTCTGTGATCTTTGTGATGGATAAAGAACCATAGCCATTAAGTGACAGTAAACGTTGACTTTAGTTGGTATGCCAGAAGACACTACCATTTATTTAAAATAAATCACTAAATCAACATCATTACACTTGATTGGCAGGGTTTCACCTTCTTGCGATTTAACACACATCACACACTTGATTTAACACAACAGACATAAATACTAGATGTTACACATATTTAGTCTGAGGGGCTCTTCAGCTTAAAATAGTTTCCAGCTTAAGATTGAGAGGGAAAGGGAAAAGGAGGAATAAGAGGTTGGAGAGATTAAGTTATTTATCTCGAGTGTAACCAGAGATGACACTTTCCATCCGACTTCGGCTAAATCCCAGGTACGTTTGT
The DNA here is from genome assembly GCA_038048925.1 of Garcialebias charrua. Lineage (NCBI taxonomy): Eukaryota > Metazoa > Chordata > Actinopteri > Cyprinodontiformes > Rivulidae > Garcialebias > Garcialebias charrua. The sequence continues at coordinate 25,336 of JBBPBX010024394.1, read as the reverse complement.
AAACAGCTCTTTACCTTTTGACGATGCGTCTGATAAAGATATCACCAGCCTCCCAGGTGCACAGAGTCCTTCCGGCCCTCGTACGTCTGAACTGGTCGTTTACTTCCAACGTCTCCTCGGATCCGCGTCAGCCGTCAGAAACATGTGGCAGCTTCTGGCCGACTTCAAGACGAGATGTTTCTCAAAGAAAGTTCATTAGGAACTTTGGAGCTTTTGCTCGGGGAACTGGATGGAGGCGTCCATCAGTTCTAGCTGACAAGTTAGTCTTTGGCTCTTGACCAAGCTTGACCAGCTGCAAGGCAGAGAGCTTTCAGGTCTCTGTCCATTCAAACTCTCTGTCCATTCAAAGACTGAAGCGTTTCCGCACAGTTAGAACTTAAAAAGAGACTTAGAGAGGAGAGAAACTTGTCTCTTTTTCATTGGTCCACTTGTTATCACTATTCAAGGTGAAATTCAGCACAGAGAAGGAAATTGTTTAGGAAAAGTATCTGAGTGAGAGACTTTCAGACGCTAGATGAGAGTTTTAGCTGAAACTCGACAAAAACAATTTCAGTGTAAGTCAGTTTGACATTTTAGCTGAACTTTGACACCTTTTCACTTGCAGAAATGACACATTGATGTTTCACATTTAAAGAATAACAGCATATAACATATATCATGAAAATGACAAAAGTTATTCTTTTGATTACATTAGAATAAAATCAAAGGTAGAAATAGTCTCTTTTGGTGACTATATTCTGATTACAACTAATGGAATGATTTTGTGATAAATGTCTTGCTTTACTGAGAGGTCAGTAAAGATCATCTCTGGACAGTTCAAAAACCTTAATTTGACTCTGGGTAGGTCCACTACAAATGCTACAGGGCTCAGGGACTCGAGGCGCGTGCAATGAACGCGTCCGCAATGATGCAAGCTTACCTGGCTGAAAAACTACAGGAGCTCCAGGTAACGACAGACAATCAAGCTACCGTGGAGCTGCTGGATGAAGCCCGAAGGGCAACAGACTTTTTGCTCCATATGATGGGGTCAGCAGCTGTTGCGCAAGGCAGAGGAATGGCGGAGGTGGTCATCGCAATACGCCATCTGTGGATGACCTTAACTGACCTCCCAGACGGACAGAAAGTTCCTTTTCTCCACCATTCAATAGAACCGACAGGACTTTTTGGGAAAGCGCTGGATCGAATTCAGACCAGGCTGGACCAGAGGCGCAAACAGTCTGAAGCTCTCCGAGTGGGCATCCCCAGGAGAACCTTCGCCCCCCCAAGGAATCAGCTGGGAGCAGAGCACCGCAGCCTCAACACCATTCAGCCACACGTGCCCCACCGCAAAAGCGGCCGGCGTACGAGGTCGAGTACCGGCAGAGACCACCGCCGGGCCCACCTCGGACCGAACACGCCTGGAGTAAGAACAGATTTGTTCTCCGCCAAGCGGACCGGTACAGAACCTCCTCGGGGAATCGGGACACCAAACAGAAGCGTGCCTGATGAACCAGGACCGCTTCTTGACTTAACACGATCACCCGCCCACGCAGTACGGGAAATGATCTCTTTACGTCCAGACTTTGTTTGTAGCACGGTACAAAAAGCTGGTGACTTTGTTTTAGACACAAATCACGTCCTTTCTGCTGTGAGTGACATAAAGTCAAATATGTTGTTACACATAAGCACGAGTAAAGCTCAAAAAACAGCCCCTCTCTGTTTTCTTGACTCAAAAAAACAAAAAACAAACAAACACAATAACATCAGCAGAACGGGTCCTTCTGTCCTGCCAGCCAACATAAAGGGAGAGGGCCATCTCCCCCCCCCTCCCTCATGGCTCACGGGGTGTTAACCTAATCAATGAACCTCAGCAAGGTACCTCAGTTCTGTCTGCAACAGACAGGCCCAGAGGCGTCTGCAAGCAGGTCCCACACTCCTCACAGTCTCTGTGAGGGGGGTCACGTGCTCCAGCCCCCGCTCCGTTGTAAACCACGGGGCGGACAATACACAAACCAAACAAACCCGTGACACGTCCGTGCTCCAGGGGTGCGCGCCGACAGAATCTGATGACCCACCTTCCTGGCCACCTATTCAACGGTTCCCAGTAAGGGACGGGGGGGCCACGGCAGAAGCCCGCAGGCTAACACCAGCTTCACACGTTCACAAAAGCAGTTGTGATGAAACTGCAGTGTGTGTAAACAAACCAGGGCTGAATCAGACTCCTCTTCATTTTAATCGAAGAGGACTGAGCTCTCTGTCACCAACCAACATAAAGTCTGCTCGGCACAAAGGACCATCTCCACATTCTCATGCTGAAGCTGCCCCCTTATCTGTGGTAGGCGACACGCAATGCTCAAGCAGTGATCTTGCAGCACGTGACCGCGCTCAATGTGCTGACTCAGTTCTGCTCTTAAACGACGTACCCCCACCGGATGAAACACAGCCCACTGGTGTTTTGTCAAGCTCCAGGACCCCTTTAAGGCCGGAGACCAGTAAACCAGGCCCAACCAGAAAATGGGCCGGGGCCAGGAGATCTGCTCGTTTACAAAACTTGCAACCCCTCCGATCCATGATCCCCAACAAGAAGAGGAAAAACAGACATTCTGTCCCGCTTTTGTCTAATAACGACAACAGATTTCCTCTGTCCCCAGACACTCTTGATCAGAGCAGTAGGGAGGTACATCTGCAGGAAGGTCCTCTCCCTAACCTGGTTGACCTTCAAGGGACCACAGGATTTAGGGCCCTGGAGAGAGAGCTGGTTCTACCAACTGCTCCTCTACAGGGACCCTCCACGTCACCAGAAGGGACAGTCTCGCCACTTAGGCTGAGAACTGTGGCAAATTTCAGTTTGGTGGCGGAAAGGGACAAGTTGGTGGCCTCAGGCCTGCCAGAAAATGTGGTTAATACCATTCAAAATGCACGAGCTGGGTCAACTAAGTCTCTTTACGCCCAGAAGTGGCGTATTTTTTAAGCCTGGTGCACAGAAAGAAATATTTCTTATTCATGTGACTTGGCTCAGCTCCTCATCTTTCTTCAGGACTTGCTGGAGAAAGGTCGTTCTTTTTCAACAATTAAAGTGTTCCTATCAGCAATTTTGGCCTGTCACGAAGGCTGGGGGAGCAGGACGCCTAGCGCGCATCCTCTCATAATAAGATTTATGAAGGGCGTGCTGAGAAGGAGACCCCCCAGCAGGATCTTGACCCCTGGATGGGATCTTAGTCTGGTCTTGAGGGCTCTCTGTCATCCCCCATTCGAACCACTGAGCGACATTAAGATAGACTTATTATCTTATAAGACCACTCTTCTTCTGGCTCTTTGCTCGGCGAAACGTGTGGGTGACCTCCATGCCTTGTCCGTACATCCAATGTGTACAAGGTTTGCCCCTGACAGGTCAAAGGTCACCCTAAGGCCTAATCCCGCATATACCCCCAAGGTCTTGACTCTAAACCACAGAAGTCTGGACTTTGATCTCTCTTCTTTTCCACCTGCTCTTGTCCTCACTCAGGAACAGGAAAGGCTGAAGGCTCTCTGCCCTGTGAGAGCTTTAAGCACTTACATGCAGAGGACAGCCGAATGGAGAAAAACAAATCAACTGTTTGTGTGCTTTGTAGCACCTGCTACCGGAAAGGCCCTATCAAAGCAGCGCCTTTCACACTGGGTGACTGAGGCCATAAAAAGGGCGTACAGTAGCAAAGGTCAACAGGTGCCCTCTGGAGTGCGCGCTCACTCTACTCGGGGCTTGGCCACCTCGTGGTCACTGTTCAAGGGTGTACCAGTTGCAGACATTTGTGCTACTGCGAACTGGAGCTCATTAAACACTTTTGCAAAGCATTACAGTTTGGATGTTACTGCGTGTGATGTCACTCAGGCTGTCCTTTCTAACACATAGTAGAAAGCGACCTTGAGATGCCTATTGAATAAAGGCGGACGTTCACACTGGGATGCATTTTACTGAGCATTTCAAGGGCGTGAATGAATTACGTTCCCATAGCATATGTTGCACCGAGAGACATGACTGAAAGGGAACTGAAAGTTATGCACCATAACTCATGTTCCCTGAAGGAAGGGAACGAGGTGCAACATACTTGGCCCTTTTCAATGCTGAAAGCTCGGTGAAGTATATCTTGGAGATTGATGAATGGGTGTCAGCGGCTTAAGTACCCAGAGGGCGGGGCCTCTGGCACGACGCTGACGTCCCTGCCTTAAAGGCGTGAATGTATTCCTTAAGGTAATCGCGCGGGGGCGCAATTCCCATAGCATATGTTGCACCTCGTTCCCTTCCTTCAGGGAACATGAGTTATGGTGCATGACTTTCAGGTTTTCACATGGATATCTGTATTTACTCCTCAACATTGCGTTCAGTCTCCATGTCACAGTTTCAAAACATCCCGGACAAGCCCCCAAAGTGTTTTATAACGCTGCTCATTCGAGACTTAAAATAACATTAAGAAAGTTCTGAGTTAATTATCTTCTACAAAATGGCACAGACTGGCAACAAGCAGCCACAGTAGTGATCTGCCTCATGCCACACCCAGAACACATTCAATCCACAACTTCACAGGTACAACCAGCTGAGATTCGTGACGATCCAGACTGATGCAGTACCATTGCTTCGCTATTGAAGAAGAAATGTGTTACAGATTCACAGTATTGAATTAAACAATAAATGGTTAAAGGAGAGATGCATTTGCAGCACACAAAAAACCATCACCATCTTTTTAAATTATAAATTTTTTATCATTCTATACTTGAACAGAATGGTGAGCGGATTAATGTGGCAATTAAGACCTGCAAGGACTGTTCACCCGACGTCATGGAAAAATTCATGAGTGAAGCGGGTACAAACGTCAAAATTACCGTACTTTGAAATACATGCTACTACTTCTGCCGTACAATGACAGAAGTGGCATTACACATATGAGAACAACTTTCATTGTTTATCTTTGTTTTCCAGTTATTATGAAGAACCTCGACCACCCTCACATCGTCCGACTGATTGGAATCATAGAGCAGGATCCGGTGTGGATCGTCATGGAGCTCTATCAGTACGGAGAGGTCTGTTCCAGTGCTTGTAGTTAGAGCTTGTGTTTTTTATGCCAGAGCTGATGTTGTTCATCTGACTGACTGTGTAACTGACATTCCTGCAGCTCGGAAAATACCTGACCCAGAACCAGAAGAAGCTGACAAGCACAATTCTGGTTCTGTTCAGCCTACAGATCTGCAAAGCCCTCGTCTACCTCGAAGGAGTCAACCTGGTTCACAGGTGAGGAAATAAAAAACAAAAATGCTATTGCTCTCCACCTTTTGTGCAAGAATAGACTATATGCCACGGGGGGTCGGGACGTACTTCCGGTAAAATGCGACACACATCCGCCACTTCCGGTTCCCATCCACTGCCGTTGTTGCTAGCGTTAGCTCCTAGTAGCAAACCATGACAACGACCCGAAACGGGAAGCGGCTGCGCGCTACCGGCACTACACGTGAGTACCGTTGTGTCCGCCCACCGGTGGGAACAGCTGTTCCGAGGGGGGGTTTCGGCGAAGATTTATCGCGGCTATCCGTAGGGGGAATGTCGCAATAATTTTATATGGTTTTATATGTGTATGGAGTTATTATTGGTGTGTATGCAGATGTTTTATTAATTGTATTAAGTCATTTATGTTCGTGTCTTTCCCGCTAACCGGAAGTGCGCCGTCTGTGTAATGACTGCGGGAGTGCTGGAACGGAAGTCCGTGGCATATAGGCTATTGTGTTTATTTATAGTCATTTTGGTCAAACTTTGACAATAATATGTATGATCTCATGCTCAAATATGTGTTGTGAATTATTCCAGCTCCATCAAATTTTATCTCAGTACAGTAGTTGTAAATTTGACTGATATATAAAACATTTTTTTATTTTAAAGTCTGTTTGTGGTGGCAGTCATCTTGAATTTGGTTTACCCCCATAGCATTATAATCGTAGATGCACATCTAATGATTATTTCCTGAAAGTTACAATAAAAACCATCCAGGAACTATTCCTATATTTTGGAGATATTTTACTAACTGAGAGAAAAAGTGGATTCCGTACAGTTATTGGCAGATTTTTAAATAAATATCTTGCCCAATCTGTTTAAGATCAGATTTTGCGCTGGGGTATTGGTCTCAGCTGCTACCACCCTACATGTTTAGGTCAACAACTGTAACATTAACCAAGCTTAAGCCTTTTTTGAGTATTTTATGGTCAGTTGACTGTGGCAGCCATTTTGAATTGTGCTGACTCTAAAGCTAACCAGTTGTAGATAAACATCCACTTCTAATAGGTTCAGTATTGGCTAGATTTTGTGTTGTATTTTTTATCTGTAGCTAATTTTTTTGCATTATTTCAGAGACATTGCAGTGAGGAACGTGCTAGTCGCCAGCCCGGAGTCTGTGAAGCTCGGAGATTTTGGCCTGTCTAGATACATAGAGGATGAAGAATACTACAAAGGTACAGTCAAAATATTTAATTTTCCAGGATGATGTATGTCAAAAAGTAACATAGAAGACAGTCTAATGCACAAGTTTTTGTCAACAAAATTCTAAAACAAGTAAAAACATTTTGAAAACCTTTTATTGTAGCATCCATTACTCGTTTACCAATCAAGTGGATGGCGCCAGAATCCATCAACTTCAGACGTTTCACTACATCAAGTGACGTGTGGATGTTCGGTGAGCCGGTCATGTATTTCTCTCAACTTCTGTACGCATCGATTTCCTTCATCTTGTCGAATAATTTCACATAGAACTACAAAGTTAAATATGCTTGTTTTTATCTGTTTGTGTTGCTCTGCAGCCGTGTGCGTGTGGGAGATCATGAGCCAGGGGCAGCAGCCATTTTTCTGGCTGGAGAACAAAGACGTGATCAACCAGCTGGAGCAGGGCATCCGGCTGCCCAAACCGGACAACTGCCCCCCTACTCTCTACTCGCTCATGACCCGCTGCTGGTCCTACGACCCCAGAGAGAGGCCCACGTTCACAGAGCTAGTGGTCAAGATCAGGTGCTTATTACAAATGACAAAACAATGGCTAAAGGAGGACACGGGCGGGTTATCTAATAAGGCTCAGGCAGAAGTCATTTCACCTGCTGCATCTAGACGTAACCAGCGCTCGAAGTGGTACTCAGAACTGGCATTTTTTACATTTTTATCTTTAGCGTATCAACAATTTTTTTTACAGTGATCCACCACTTCTCTTAAACACACCAGTACTCTGCAACAGTCACATAAACTGCATCACCCACAGCAGGTCACTGGTTAAAAACAGGAAGTCACGACTCGCTCTACATGACATACTCCCATCTGTCAGCCTGCTTAATAAATTAACTGTTACCGTTTCAAACGCATGATGCCAACTGTGTCAAATCTGTCAGTGACGTCCACAAGATGGAGAAGGAGCAGGACGCACAGAGAGAACAAGACAGAATGCGCTCCACCAGATATTTTGAACCAAAGATCAACTTTTCCGAACCTCCTCCCAAGGTATGCACGTCTATAAAAATCCAGCCATTATTTTTATTATGCAGTATAGCACACAGTTCAGATTTAGAACGTTTGTTTTTATCTTTACTGAAGCCCTCCCGGTTGGTGCCAGGGAGGTACGGGAACACGCTCACCATCAGTCTAAACAATCAGGTACAGGAATGGATCAAAGTACCGTATTTTCCGGAATATAGGTTGCAGCTTTTTATAATTTTTGCATGCCCTGTGACCTATACTGTATTCAGGTGAGACCTATTTATGGCTTTTTATAAAATAAGCTGATTTGTAATCATTTATTAACAAAAATTAAACTGAGACACACTCTTACAATAATGTCAGCTAACAAATGTATTTTTTTAGGTGTTTATCCTGCTAAAATTATTCATTTATTAAAGAAAAGTTCAGCTCAGACACATATTTGCTATAATTTTTATCAAACAAATAATTGTTTTTAAGTGTTAATCTTCTTAAAAGCCTTGCTGTGCGCTCCTGTGGCAGAGATATTTGCAGCAGAGCTAAACACGGTCCACATTTTGACATAGGTGCGACCTATATTCAGGTGCGACCTATATATGGATTTTTTCAAATTTTTGGCAATAATTGGACAATGCAACCTATATTCCGGTGCAACCTATATTCCGGAAAATACGGTAACCTCAGATTTTCATTTCAGTTTTGTTTTTTTAATTCTAATTGCTGTGTGTATCTGTGCAGCTGAATGAGGCTCTGTGTGCCAGCTCACCGGACCTGGCCAGTCCGTGTGAGTATCAGTCCCCGGTTGACTCCAGAAACACTCTTACGCTTCCTCTTAGGTCCCCTCGACCTCGCAGCATGGGGGTAAGACACTAACCCTGAAAGCTTAACCTCTTTTAACACAATTTTTAATTGTCCATGCATTTAATTGGACTTGGTAACAACAGAACTTAACACCCTTTACATGTTGCTCATAGGAGAGCGAGTTCCTGCGAGTGGAGCCAAACAGCAAGAAGGACGCTCAGTGGTTGTGGCAGCAGGAACGGCAGATCATGCAGGACACGCTGCGGCAGCAGAAAGAGGAGATGATGGAGGATAAGAAGTGGCTGGAGAAGGAGGAGAAACTCCTGGTGGGGACTAGAGCATCATTAGCTTTTGTCCACTCTCTGCTGACAAATTCAATGTTACTTTGGAGTCTGAGCAGAACACGACACTCCGCTAGCTTTATAACGAATGTTCCTCTGATAACCGTTCCACAGAGAGGCTCTGGGATCTGTAAAGTGAACCTACCTTTCTTTTGCAGGACCCCATGGGAGCAGAGGACGCTGACATTCCAGTGGTAGGTGTTCACCTGCACTCACTGAAAAGCTTTTGCCAGTTTAGCTCAGTTATGAAGGCACATTTAAAGTGAAACTACAGCAAAATTCAAAAAATGTTCTTCAGATACATAAATAAGGAGCCGCGTTAGTTCACTAAAATGCTATCGGGGACAACTTCCTTAATTGGAAACGATGTTTGAGAGAATATTTCCATGCCTCTGCATCGTAAATGGGTACAAGCAGTTCGTTCTTTTAAACTTTCGTCCGTCATTTCAGCCATTTTTCTCATCACTGCGTTTCACTTGGATTCAAACTATTTGCATAAACTAATTCACTGCAGCTCAGTTGGTACACTAAAGCAGTTGTTCCCAACTTTTTCAACCTTTGAATTAAAAAAATACCAGAATACTTCTGACCCTAGTAAATCCTGGTTGAAGTACAGGTACTCAAACATTGCCAAAATCCAACTTAACAACACAATGACTACACAAACACTTTTAACATGCTTAAGCTTCCTGTTGAACTTGGGTCAGAATGAGCCACGAGGCCTCAGTTTGCCCCATGAGTCATTTTGGTCAAATGGCAGCAGGAGGGTTAATGCTGTCCTATCCAATTATGGCGGTTTTCTTTTAAAGGTATTGTGACATGATGTTGGAAATTTGCATATTTGTCACAACATATATATATCTTGTATCATTCAGCTCTGTTCGTTTTTACAAAATAAATTATAAATATATTAAAATTTTATTCCAATTTATGGTAATTTTTTCTCTGGGACACGCCCCTAGAAACCTGAGAATTTATGCAAAACTACATGTGACGTACACGTGGGCACTGGGCATAAGGCGGAGCCTGCCTTGCCCGTTTGTTTGGTGTGTTAACTGCTTCCATATGGATTCATTTCCTGAAAGATCACCTCTTTTTTTTTTTGGTGTACTGTAACTTGAAAAATGCCGTCACGTTGTAGCGCATTTGGGTGTTCTAATATCAGCAGTGAACAAGTGAGCCTTCACAAATTCCCAAAAGATGAGAAACTTTGCCTAGAATGGAAGTACAGAGAACTTGTGACCGATGGGTTCCTACTGATAGTCCTATGTCTGCAGCGACCATCTTACTGCCTATCAGGTACGATCTGTTGTTTGTTTTTATTTGGGGAGAGTCTATTAATGACAGTTTTGGATGATTTACTGTTTAAAAAAGATATATGTCAGACGTGAGGTCTATCTGCCGACAACTACTAACAGACATTAGCATAGATACCCGAGTCAACACGGAGTGCTATTTAGGTATTTTTAAATTATGTCGGCGCGATCAGGTACGATCTGTTGTTTGTTTTTATTTGGGGAGAGTCTATTAATGAGAGTTTTGGATGATTTACTGTTTAAAAAAGATATATGTCAGACGTGAGGTCTATCTGCCGACAACTGCTAACAGACATTAGCATAGATACCCGAGTCAACACGGAGTGCTATTTNGAGAGTTTTGGATGATTTACTGTGTAAAAAAGATATATGTCAGACGTGAGGTCTATCTGCCGACAACTGCTAACAGACATTAGCATAGATACCCGAGTCAACACGGAGTGCTATTTAGGTATTTTTAAATTATGTTGGCACGATCAAGTAACATCAGTATGTGTTTTTATTCATGGAGGGTTTATTAATGAGAGCTTTGGATGATTTACTGTCTTAAAATGATAGATCTCAAACGCAATCGGACATGCTCAAAGCCACGAAGCTCCCTGCACGTTTTTTTAAAGCTGAATCGTAAAAGTTAATAAGTTTTCCATTAATAGAGTATACAATAAAATGATTTGAGCAAGATTAAAACTTCTACTGCTTATATTGACCTTCCAAAACTGAAGACAAATCGCTTAGATCAACACTAGAAATGCTGCACTCGTCTGAGTCGACAAGCTCCGCCATTATTGTTTACATGCGAGTTGAGCAGCGGCTCCCCACGGGTACGTCAAATGACGGTTTTGCGGAAGTGCGCGGAATTTTAGGGGCGTGTCCCAGAGAAATAACTACCATAACTTGGAATGAAATTTTAATATATTTATAATTTATTTTGATAAAACGAACAGAGATGAATGATATAAGATATATATGTTGTGACAAATGTGCAAATTTACAACATCATGTCACAATCCCTTTAAAGCTTCAGTATGTAGCTTTTTTTATAAACATATTTCTTCACTCTGTCACTACCTCCTGACAGACTGATGTTAGCCAGGTAATCTCTGAAAAAAATTTAAAAAAAAGATTGTCCCCTTGCTTCTCCAGGTGGTAAATAAGCATTTCTAAAAAGAAAAGGTGACACTCCATTTTCCAGCCAATAATTGTAACCAGCCAATAAAAACAGAGCTTGAATTTGAATCAGCCAATAAAAACAGAGCTTGAATTTGAATCAGCCAATAAAAACAGAGCTTGAATTTGAATTTCAGCAGACCATGGGAGAGCAGAGCCATATATGGCTCTGAGGGGGAGGGATCAGAATGCTTTGCCTGTTGAAAATATTTCTAAGTTCTGCAGTTCTACAGAAACTACAGACTGAACCTTTAATTTAACAATTATGGCAAAAATATGCTTTTTGAAAGCATTTCAAAATCCTTGACTTGTGGAGAGCATCTCTGGACTGCCATTCAGTTTATCATGATCCACAGCCCCAATCCCAGCTGAACCACTGTATCAAAGCATAAAGTCCTCAATTATATCATCTTCTGGTTGTACAAAACAAGTAAATGTAGCTACTAATGTGCCTCCTGTGGAATCAGCTACAGGTATTTTTTGTTTATAGGTAACATATTGTCTAGTGCCGGTACTCATTCTCGTTTTCTTTGTCTAGCCCCCTGAAGCTGACAGTGAGCCTGGTAAGTACTTTAAAATGAACTTTTAGATTCATACGTTACAAATGTTGTTATTTTGTTGTGTGATACATCTTACTGCTCTACAGCACCACCTGAGAAGCCTCCGCGACTAAAAGCACAGGTAATTAGATTAACTTTGGTGCTGCAGTGTCCTTCTTAAACCACTCAAAACAATTTACTAATATTTTTAATTCTGTCTAGGCTGCACCCACGGCTGAGCTCGACCGCACCGATGACAGAGTCTACGAAACCGTCATGGACTTGGTCAAAGTCGTTGTCCAACTCAAGAACGACATCACTGAGCTGCAGCCAGAACATTATATTACCATTGTTAAGGTACGTGCTGAGATAATTGACCCCCCACCACCCATTTCTACTATATAGGTTGGAGCCGCTTTATTGGCAAAGTTAAAATGCAAAGACAAACTTCCCAGATTCCAACATGTTTTTCCAAGTCACCACAGATGAATTCTCTGTCTTGATTTCTGCCTGCAGTCTGTCGGGATGGCCTTAAGGGATCTGATTCGCAGTGTGGATGACGTGTTGCCCACTTTACACGAGTCCAACAAGACTGAGGTACAGCACAGTGTCCCCTTTAAACACACACCAAGCAGAGTTTATCACACTTTTAAGGGATAGTTCATATCTGTTGAGGTGGGGTTCTGTAATAAAGTTTTAACAGTATCTTACCTGTTGTAAACAGCTTTTTGAATGTTCCTGGTTTGGAGGAAAATAGTTTAATTCTGACCAGATTAATGAGCTAAGGGCTGAGACTAAAGTGGGTGTCTGCCACCTCAACACAACTCCAGTTTCATTATTCCACAGAGGTTCATGTGAGCACTGTTTTATAACTCTTTACAGTGCTGTGTATTTTGCTTTGGCAACATTATTTCAGCATAAATGTAATGACACTTTTGCCTTAAGTGTCCCGAACTGCACCAAAGGTACTACAGCTAGATTTGAACATGCAAACATTTCAATAGAAATCTACTGGAATGGCCAACCACAGAACTTTCCATCCATCCATCCATCCATCTTCTTCCGCTTATCCGGGGTCGGGTCGCGGGGGTAGCAGCCTAAGTAGGGAGGCCCAGACTTCCCTCTCCCCAGCCACTTGGAGCAGCTCCTCCGGGGGAATCCCAAGGCGTTCCCAGGCCAGCCGAGAAACATAGTCCCTCCAGCGCGTCCTGGGTCTTCCTCTGGGTCTCCTCCCGGTGGGACATGCCCGGAACACCTCACCAGGGAGGCGTCCAGGAGGCATCCTAACCAGATGCCCGAGCCACCTCAACTGGCTCCTCTCGATGTGGAGAAGCAGCGGCTCTACTCCGAGTCCCTCCCGGATGACTGAGCTTCTCACCCTATCTCTAAGGGAACTGTCTAAGCTAACAAAACAAGAATTTGTGCTCTCATCTTGGTAGCACAAGCTTCCATGATGTTCCTAGTTCCTGCCAGAATGACAGCAGCTCATAATCGTGTGAGCAAAGGAACTAAACTCAGCCAAGAAGCCTGTGGTCAGTTTGAAATGATGGACAGATGTAGTATGTCATGTTTTGCCAATAATGGTTATAAATATAGGAACAATATATAACTTTTTATAGGTATTATGTAGCTTATAACTGATGAAACATGTGGGCTTTTAAGCTTTTGCCTATACTGTAATGGCTATTGTGTAAAATATTTAAAGGGGACCAAATGTAGGATATATAATTTTTTGTGGTTTATCTGTGGGCTATCCAGACCATTTTCAGTCAATTTTATACACAAAATAATGCTTGGATAATAAAATATCCCCTTTCTAATTCTGCCAAATTTCACTTCCGTTCTAAACGACCGGTTTATGAATAATGAGGTCTGAAAGCCACGCCCTACAAAGACCTATTTACATTAACTACGCCCTCTGTAACAGCCAGTATCTCTAATATGTTGTTATTTTAAAATTAGCTCTTTTTTATTACTCATTTGACTTACTGTTAGTGCTAGTAGCTTAAGATAACTTACCAAAAGCCCTCTGCGCGCGCCGCCATTTGCAGCTCCTTTTTTTAGCATTAGCCTCGAATAGCTTTTCCTCCTCCGAGCGGGGGTGTTAGCTCCGCTCGTTGCATGCGGCGCTTTTGGGAGCGTGCTTCAGTCCACACACACAAAGTTCACAGAATGTCTCGCTCCAGTTAATTTATCCGCATGAGGCAACCTTTGACCGGACCCCCGGACCTCAAAAGTCAGTAGCTCCCAACAACTCCCGCACGCAAATGGTGTCTTCGCCGGCGGTCTGCAAAACAAAAGGCTTAAAAAAAAAAAAAGGGATGCCGCGACCGGGAGGCGAACCCGTGTCCTTCGGATTACGAGTCCGGTTCACTACCTCTGAGCCAACCGGGTAGTTATGTAAAAAGCAGTCTTTCATCGTATAAGAAATAATCACAACCACCTACATTTAGAACGCTGAAGTTTTGATAAGATTTTGATGAAGTGAAAGGTATTCTTAAAATAAATAAGTTGCTAATCTGAAAATATATCGATCAGTGGTGCTTGATGGTACAGACTGTCGCCCCGCGAGAGAGAGTGTGTGTGTGCACAGTTTTCTGCCGGCTGCGCGTTGGGAGCGATATTACACTAAAAATTGAACTAAAACGTAAAAATAACAATTATAAAGTATTATTATGTCGATGTATATATCTAGTCTCACCCCGATTTCTCCGAAACAAAAGGCTTTAAAAAAAAGGGGGAAAAAAAAAGATGCCGTTGACGGGACGCGATCTCCGCTCTCCTGCGTGGCGGTCAAGTGTCGTAACCGCTCAACCAAACTGACAGTTGTGCAACAGTAGTCCTTCATCATATAAGAAACAAGTCCAAACCGCTAGAGTGTGTGTGCACAGTTTCAACGAGACAGAGTTCATTCAAACAAGGTAATAAAACATTCTGGTTTTACTCGAGATGTGCTGCATGGCTGGAGCAGGGCAAACCCCTAGCCCCCCAGGGGCTAAATAAATGAATAAATGACCGCCAGGTCAGCTCCTAAACCGCTAGGCAACCGTGACATCTTTTATACTCAAGTGGGTGGAGCATCACCAGGGGTTGCTAGGTGAGGGGCTGGACTCAGGTTTGAGGTGATTGGCTACGGTTTGTGACATCACAAACCGCAGGAAGTGTGAAACGGAGCGTTTTTAATCACAGACAAATAAATCTACTTAGAGTAAATAAACCACTGGGTGCATTTTTTTGGCACAAGGACTGTTTTTTTATGAAGTAAATACCCAAAGTTTAGTAAAAAAACATTAAAAAGTGAATTTTGCATATGTGGTCCCCTTAAGTGTATTTGTCTGGCTAAAACAACTACAACACTTTGTAATTTTGATCAGCTAACTGGTATGAAATAACTTCTAAAGGTTTGTTTCATTATTTTTTTTTAGATCTATGCTTGACTCAAGCATATGGGCTGTTATTTTATAAAATAACAATATCTGTTCCTCCCACAGAAAATGTTGAATTAAGTAGATGTGATTTCCTGCATGTAGGTGTATTTAATGGGTTGTTAAACATCTATGTTTACCTACATTTGTAAACAAATGTCAGTCTGTTCATGGTGGCTGCCTGTGAGCTTCTGCTCCCATACGACTGCCTGGTTAGCTCGGCACTCATCCCCACCACTCTTTTAGGTGCGGAGATTTTCTTTTTAAGGGTAGAGGAGGAAATGCTACTTGATGAGGCAGCTCATACGCTCGTATGTGGCTGTTGTGTTTAAAATGAGTGTTTATGTAACTATTTTCAGTTTACATATCCAATACACTGGTAAGTTTTATTTGTTCAAGGCAGTCATATTTGTTCATAACTTTATTATTGGTAAGCCTGAGAGTTGCCAGATCCAAGCAAACGGTTACCAGAACGCACCCTGTCAAAATAAGAGAGTTCCCAGATCCTCTTCCGGCTAAGCACCGATACAGTATATGATGGGGGTGGTAGTGCACCAGTTTGGTTTATGCTGCCACAAACACTTTACTGGGCTTCAAAGGAGGATTATTACAGCAAAAATATTTCCCCTTGTTTTCATAGTTTGCATGGTATTTGTTTATTTATTTAAAAAAAGGCCTGTTAACCAGCACACAGCAAGGCATGAACAATGTGTGGTTTCGACATGTAAACAATACAGTGTGATAAACGCAGCTCAAATCTCACCTAATGCCGTCAATAACCATCCCAGTGTATTTCTAGTTCTGTGCTTGGAAATAACCACATAATTCTATAGTTTAAAAAAATATTGTGCAAATTTGAGAGCAATGCCAAAGTCTTTAAAATTGAGCTTATATGGATCTCTATGAAAATCTTTGGAATTGTTTGAAGATGGCAGCGATCCACTTATAACTCTTTAACCTGCTTACATTAGCCTTTAGCTCGTGAATCATATTCAAAGAGCCATGTACAACCGGTAAGATATTTTAATTGTTCATAACCTTTCTACAAAAGCCCCACCTAACAAGATCTGAACGCATATTTAGTTCTGTGGATGGAAGAAATCTCAGATCGTGACTTTTTGTTCTGCCTCCACAGATCGAAGGCACCCAGAAGCTGCTCAACAACGACATGGCGGAGCTGATCAGTAAAATGCGTCTGGCCCAGCAGAACGCCATCACATCTTTAAAGGAGGAGTGCAAGAAACAGATGCTGGCTGCTGCACACAATCTGGCCATGGACAGCAAGAACATGTTGGACGCTGTGGATCAAGCACGAGTCATGGCTAATTTAGCTAAACCAGCCGACCCCTGAGTGGCTGTCTGTGCAACATGATTAAATCAGACTTTTATTTCAGTCAACTAAAATTTGCACAGTCAGACATTCTTGTCGGAGTAAATTGATCACAACCAAGCCTCTGTTTTTTTTTAACAGCCATCTTTTTGTAAATGAGTAGTTTTGACGTGATATTACAGTGTAACTCTGTGAATACAGACCAGTCAGACAACGTTTAGGACTCAACTTTATGCAATATTTTAAAAACTTTGAATGAAATGTCCCAATGTGGCACTACTTTGTTTCTGGTGGTAGTTCTGAGATACATAGAGACCAATGAAACCGGAAACGTTCACACACACTCACATAATGACAATTTAGGGTAGCTGATAAACGCAACATGTGTGACTGTGAGTAAAGAACCCACGTATGCATGGGGAGAACATGTAAACTACAACAAACCAGCTGGGAGATGAACCTGCAACCTTCTCAAATGCTCCACCATTTTTCCCTCTTAAACCTAGACTCCTCCTCAGCAGAGTTAATGTTATAAACTGTAAAAAGAACGTTTCCTCAAACACTGCATCAATGTAAAAGAAAGCTAACTAAAATGTACAGTAGTTGAAAACAGTATAACAATGTTTGGGGTGAATAATAGTTAATAAAAAAAAGTTTGATTTGCGACTGAGGTTAAAGAATGCCTGTTGATTTTAAGTTTTGTATTTTATTAAAAATGAAAGTTATGTTCCTGCAGCAGTGTGTTTGGTTCTGACTCTGTGTTCCAGCCTACAGCATGTACCGGTAAAACACAATTGTATTTTAGTTTCAGCTGATAGACTGACTTATTTCAGACTACCGGTAAATGTCTTTCCAGTGAGTTCAGTGAATGCCACCAGGACGCAGTGCGTCTTCCTGCCTGTTTTATGACCAGTCCCAGTCCAATTACTTTGGACATATAATCCATTGATATGATTTTGCTGGGAAAATCATTATTATTTTTCAAAGATACTGTACTTTCCGCCGTACATGTCGCATCAGTCCAAATACGTCTAATTAAGTGGAAAAAACAAGTTACTATGCCGCATAAGTCACATCTATTATGCGTCGTCGCTGATGCATCGCGTTTGTTATGAGTCACTGCTGACCACCTGAAAACGTGTGCCAAAAATTGATTGACTGCCAAATGGCGGGAGCGTGCATGGGAGGACTTTAACAAGAAGTGTTAAAAAAGTTTAACTTTCCTGAAAAAATGCACTAACAGTCAAATCAGCTGCATTTCAAAAGCCGATTCGCAGCTGCAGGAGTGCGCAAACTCGCTGTGCATTTTGTCGAAATTTAACAAGATTAACACCTAAAAACAATTACATGTATTTGTTAGCTCGACATTATAGTAAAGGTGTGTCTCAGTTGAACTTTTCCTTAATAAATGCATTTTAATGGTCAAATCAGCTGCATTTTGCCTGGGCGGTGCAGCAAAATGCAGTTCATTGGACGTTTGCTCCAGGAGTTCTGGAGTGAGACGAAGGTGGCTTTGTATGGCAAGACAAGTGTCTCTTTAATAGCCACTTTTGCCTATTAATGAGACACTTGGCTTGCCATACTACTCAAGGGCCCTCTAGCGGCTGAAAATGGTAGTGTTCAATATCATGTATAAATGAATTAACTAGTCAGATCTCAGCCAAAAATTGGGTTAGAAATCTTGGGAAAAGAATTATATTATTCGCTTCAGTGTATAAGTCACAGGACTTGCAAATTTATGCAAAAAGGCATGACTTACAAAATACGGTATATAGCATGATCATTCAAAGATCAAAGGAATTTTGGCTGCATTGTGAAATAAATTCAGTATGTAAAAATAGAAAACAGATGTGTGCCTCATCATCCATGATGTAGTACCGTATTTTCCGGTGTATAGGTCACACATTTTTATGGTTTTTTTTCAAGGCCTGCGACCTATACATCGGTGCAACCTATATATGGCTTATCACTTTCGGCGAAACAAATGTTTAAATCCAGCTCATTTCACAATTACGTTCATTTATTACAGAAAAGTTCAGCTCAGACACATTTGCTATAATTTTTATCAAACAAATAATTGTTTTTAAGTGTTAATCTTCTTAAAAGCCTTGCTGTGCACTCCTGTGGCAGACATTTGCAGCAGAGCTAAATGTAGGTGCGACCTATACACTGGTGCGACCTATCTAGGGATTTTTCCAATCTATTGGTGATAATTGGACAATGCGACCTATACACCGGAAAATACGGTACTTCTAGCAAATTCAATCAGAAGCAAACAAACTTCTTTTTTCCCCTCTAAAGGATATGTCTTCACACTTGTAGAGCAAATTAAAAAAGCTTCTTGAACAGGAAGTGAAAAAGTGCATTTAATTGAACTTGGTATAATACAATTCACAGCAGCCATTGGTTCCAGATGAATAATCCTAAATGGGCTTATAATGGTTTATTTTGCATAATTTAAAGATAAGATGTCCATCCTAATATTGCTGTTCGTGTCTGAACCAAAAGATCAAATGTGACAAACAGCTTTGGATTGAACCGAAGCTGCAAGTTCTGATGATTTATCCAGAAATCCCTTTAAATATGAGTACAACTCGTACATATTTACAATAAACAGCTGTCACTGGGAGCAGTAAATAGTTTTTAGTGTGGCTGTTTTAAATCTGACTCGACAGTAAAACTAAACATCATTCTAACACATTAGCAAACATTGATCAAACTGACCTGAATTTTAGCTACATTTATATTTTTGTTACATTTTAATAACATCTAAAATGAAAACTGATCAAGTGAAAATCGTCTGATGAGACATTATACAGAAAATAAGTTTTAATTGCAGCTTTTAAAAATGTATCCATACTTTGTGACCATTTCTGCTAAAACTTGTGAGCCTGTTTTAACTCCTAAACATTAGCATGCTTATATGCATTTCCTCCAGAGTTTATCATCCGAGACCATCGGTGAATGCTAACTCGCAAACGTTAGCATTCCAGCCAAACGCCACCTGATGAGCGTTTCATGCGAGGTGCATCTTCCACTGAATAAAGCTGCAACAAGTCAGCATGTCTGCTAAAATGCACGAGATCCTAAAGCTGCACTTTTAGCTACACAGTGAACCCTAAAAATAAACCTTCAAAACGACCGGTGAGAATCTGGATCTGTTCATCATGTAGGTGATGATGCGTAACGAGTTTCATGAACGTTTTAGGCCACAGAGGTTGCGCTGTTTTATCCAAACACAGTCCCAGTTTTGAAGTTCAGCTACTTGTTTCACTTTAACACTTTCACACGGAAATTAAATCATGCCAGCCAGCCATGGAGGAAGGAAGAGGCCTATGGTCCCAAGCAGGCACACGATGATGAACATCCAAAGGAAGATGCGGTCGATCACCATGGCGACATACTTCCAGTCCTCCTTCACCTGTGAAAAGAGAGTAAAGCTCAGGAAAACAAAGAACAAGTCATGTTTAGATATAAATTAGTCTTAACAGGTTAGAAATGTGCTTTTCAAAACATTTCATTTAAGAGGCCAAATGGTAAATGTGGTCAGAGTAGATATACTGTATACAGTATTTAGGCAATTTCATCAGGTATAAGTTACCGGTATGTGATGAAAACACTGATCCATCAACGCTGCAGCCCAAGGATAAATATTTTGACATGGCAAAACACTTGTGTCGTTAAAAGAAGACATGTTTGTATTCAGTAACGTTTCAAAATCTGATGTTATATTGAGGAATTTTCAACCATTTCCTGCAGGACCAATAAAGTTCTATCTTATCTTATACGGGTGCTGGTCATAAAACTAGAATATCATGACAAAGTTGATTTATTTCAGGAATTCCATTCAAAAAGTGAAACTTGTATATTACATTCATTCATACACACACATATTGGTGTATTACAAATGTTTTATTTATTTTAATGTTGATGATTATAACTGACAACTAATGAAAACCCCAAATTCAGTATCTCAGAAAATTTGAATGTTGTGAAAAGGTTCAATATTGAAGACACCTGGTGCCACACTCTAATCAGATAACTCAAAACACTTGCAAAGGCCTTTAAATGGTCACTTGGTCTAGTTCTGTAGGTGACACAATCATGGGGAAGACTGCTGACTTGACAGTTGTCCAAAAGACGACCACTGACACCTTGAACAAGGAGGGCAAGACACAAAAGTTCATTGCTAAAGAGGCTGGCTGTTCACAGAGCTCTGTGTCCAAGCACGTTAATAGAGAGACGAAAGGAAGGAATATGTGGTAGAAAAAAGTGTACAAGCAATAGGGATAACCGCACCCTGGAGAGGATGGTGAAACAAAACCCATTCCAAAATGTGTGGGAGATTCACAAAGAGTGGACTGCAGCTAGAGTCGGTGCTTCAAGAACCACCACGCATAGACATATGCAAGACAAGGATATCAGCTGTCTCATTCCTTGTGTCAAGCCACTCTTGACCAAGAGACGGCGTCAGAAGTGTCTCGCCTGGGACTGCTGCTGAGCGGTCCAAAGTTATGTTCTCTGATGAAAGAACATTTAGCATTTCCTTTGGAAATCAAGGTCCCAGAGTCTGGAGGAAGAGAGAAGAGGCACACAATCCATGTTGATTGAGGTTCAGTGTCAAGTTTCCACCGTCAGTGATGGTTTGGGGTGCCATGTCATCTGCTGGTGTTGGTTCACTGTGCTTTCTGAGGTCCAAGGTTAACGCAGCCATCTACCAAGAAGTTTTAGAGCACTTCATGCTTCCTGTTGCTGACCAACTTCATGGAGATGCAGATTTAATTTTCCAACAGGACTTGGCACCTGCACACAGTGCCAAAGCTACCAGTACTTGGTTTAAGGACCATGGTATCCCTGTTCTTATTGACCAGCAAACTCTCCTGACCTTAACCCCATAGAAAATATATTGTGAAGAAGAAGATGTGATACGCCAGACCCAACAATTCAGAAGAGCTGAAGGTCACTATCAGAGCAACCTGGGCTCTCATAACACCTGAGCAGTGCCACACCGCATTGCTGCAGTGATCCAGACAAAAGGAACCCCCAACTAAGTATTAAGTGCTGTATATGCTCATACTTTTCATGTTCATACTTTTCAGTTGGACAACCATTTCTAAAAATCCTTTTTTTAATTGGTCTCAAGTAATATTGTAACTTTCTGCTATACTGAATTTGGGGCTTTCATTCGTTGTCAGTTATAATCATCAACATTAAAATAAATTAACGTTTGAAATTATCATTCTGCGTGTATGAATTAATATAATATACAAGTTTCACTTTTTGAATGTAATTACTGCAATAACTCAACTTTTTCATGATATTCTAACTTTATGACCAGCACCTGTAAATACATGAAGGCAAAGACCGGTTAACATGATCAAAAGGCTTTAATTGTACTGCAAATGAGTTGAATTCTGTTTTTTTATTTTTTATTTTGATACATGAGTCAGTATGTTTAAAATAAAAGCAAATAAATGGGATTTGATAGAACAGTTAGTTAATGACGGATGATCTTAGATTAACTAATACTGTAGATTGTTTGATGATCAACCAAACTGGAAGCTCTGCAGGACCACAGAGCTGCTGATGCTGCAATACGTGCTGGATGTGATACTCACACTGAAGTCAGCATCCTCCGCTCTCAGGTGGTCTGCGATGTAGTACACGCCTTCTAAAGCACGCATCACGTTCGGCGAGAGCTGCAACGACTCCAGAGTGTCACCTGCAGCTGGCTTCTGAGTGGACTTCCTGCCACCAGCTGACTGTCTGACCGACGCCGCAGCCCCCTCCTGTTGGTTCGTTTGTTGCGACGGAGGAGTCGACTCCGGGGGTCTCGGTGATGGGGGGCGAAAGAAGAAGTACGTTGCCAGAGTTCCGAGCTCCAAGTCCTCGTAGCAGCATCTCTCTGGGTTTTCCAGAACGTTCCCGTCTCTCAGCCAGGTGGACGAGGTGCTGATGCAGTTGGCCGTGTTGTGCCCGGCCGTCCGCAAGAGCCGCCGCTCCTCCTGGAGGAGCAACAGCCTGCGGCGCCGGCCGTCAGGCGCAGGCCGGCGCATGAACAGCCAGCGCGGGATCAGGTCCAAGAACACGGAGTGGACCCAGCGGGGCATCTTGTGAGTGCTCGGGGAGCGGTGGTGCACGTTGAGCACGAACACGGTGATGACGATGGACAGGGTGACAAAAATCATGGTGAAGAGGAGGTACTCGCCAATGAGGGGGATGACGAGGGACGTGGACGGTATGATCTCGGTGATGAGCAGGAGGAAGACGGTGAGGGACAACAGCACGGAGATGCAAAGAGTGATCTTCTCTCCACAGTCCGAGGGCAAATAGAAAACCAACACGGTGAGGCAGGAGATCAACAGGCAGGGGATGATGAGGTTGATCGAGTAAAACAGAGGGAGCCTTCGGATGATGAAGAAGTAGGTGATGTCTGGGTAGATCTCGTGGCAACAGTCGTACTTCTTAGTGTTGTACGTCCCCACGGCGTTGATGATGGCCCATTCCCCGCTCTCCCAGTAGTTGTTGAGATCCACGGTGTTCTCGATTGGCTCCAGGTCGATCTTGGCCTTGTCGTAAGTCCAGGAGCCGAACTTCATTTTGCAGTTCTGCTGATCGAAGGGGAAGAAGGTGACGTCGATGCTGCAGGAGCTCTTGTAAATGGCCGGCGGGACCCAGCGGACTTTGCCCGTGTAGAACAAGTGAGCTTTCGTCATATGGGTCACGGCGAATTCACCATCAGCACTGGAGGAGAAGAACAGACGATATGAAAGCACCAGCTAATTTAGAGGTTAAAAAAATAATGCAACAGACAAAATAAGTCTTTTTTTTTTCTTTGGAGAGCCTAATGGAAAGCTTCTGTTGATGCTCTTATCATTTTTATCAGTCTCCTCTTTTCATTTCTCTAACAGACTGTGATTACAGAGACCCAACGGAGCAGAACTTTGCAATCAACCAGCTCCATTTAATCTCCATGAGGTGACTTCAGATGAATGAGTCAAACCTGAGTGGATTTTATACAGAAATCATCTGAATGTGAGAGCTGTGTACATTTAGAAATAAATATAATTCATGAAGATACCATGAAAGTCACAAAGAAAGGTCAAATAAATGTTTTTCAGACCTGAACAGAACAGCAGATTTTGAGATTTAATAAAACATAGATGTATTGACCACTAGATGGCGCCATCTTCATAAAATTTATAAAAAGTGCCCTGATGCATGCTCAATAATCCAGATAGAAAAATCTAAAAAAGCTAAGTCTGGTCCTCTGGACATTCAAAAAACAAAACAAAGCAAAAAAATTGGTTGTATAAAAAGTGGTTTTATTCTATGATATGTTAAGAAAATAGTACTTTTCTATTACGTGTATTTCTGTGAAAACTATCATTTAGATCACAAACTGAAGAGTTTTAGTGAGGTTTAGCCTCTATTTTAAATAAATTCAACACTAAATAAAATTGTTGTATGCTCCAAAGAGTTATGAGTGAGTTCCTGTTTTCCCAAGTCCAATACTTTACAAAGACAATCATGCCTGGAAAAAAAACAAAAACTATTTTAAGTTTAGAAAGTGAGCAGCTCAAAAAGCTTAAACTCTGCAGCCAGTGATGACTAAACTTTACAAACAAGATTGATCATTTTCTAAAACAACCAGAACAACTCCTCACACAAGATGTAATAAAATAGAAGCTGACTTTAAAAGCAATGAGACTCTAGCCGTGTTTCCATCAAGGTTTCTTGATGCACATTTTGAAGTATCGCATCAGAAAAGCTGAATGGAAACGGCACGATTACTGGCAGCATGCTCGAGTTGTGGAGTGGGTGGATTTAAATAAATAAACGTACAAAATGGTTAATAAATCTTGCTGTCTGCAGTAAAAAAAAAGGCAATATTAAATAACATGAACACATGTTGATGCTGATACACAGACAATATCGTGCTGCTGTTTATTCCCACTATATTAAGCTTAGTGTATTACTAGTTGATGCTTTTCTTAGTTAATTCTAGATGTTATTACTGTTTTTCTCTTTCATTTATTGTTGGATGTAACTGGGACCTCGTGTACATAATCTCGTTTTCATCTCATGTACCACATGCGGTGCAAATGACAATAAAGACTCTCTGACTCTGACTCTGACTGAATATGAATGGTTTTTTGAGTTACTGCTGCATAGGCGTAACTTCCTGAAGGACTGGTGGGGACAAATCCCCACCAATGCTGACCTCTAGTGGACAGTCCCCACCAATATTTTGTTCACATATTTTACTTTTTATTTTATTTTATTGAACATTTAACCCTAACCCTCTGATTAAAACCCCATTCATGCTGCTACTCAGAAAGAAAAGAAAAAAGTTATCTCCGTTTCACACCGTCAACGAACCCCAACAAAAAAAAACAACAACAACAACTGCCGAACAGCTGCTCTGTCCAGCAGTGGCTCTGTATTTAGTTAGTACGCACTGCGCAGTTTGCAAGACTCCCATGGCGTGCAGAGGAGCTGTCTGATCACCCTACACGGCAAAATACGACCAAAAAGTAAGTCATTAAATAGTTTTGGTGCACAGTACTCATGGTGTTATTGTGTTTACAGTGTGCATGCATTTCCTGAACGTAAGTAAATCGTTTTGATGACGTTTTGCGTGTAATATGTGCGCGACTTCAGGAGGAGCGAAAACTACGTTTGTTTATGTGTGAACAGTGTGCGCGAAGTTAGTCTGAGCTTTGTGAATTTAATTTAAACAAAACAGTATTATCATCCTGCTGCAGACGGAGGAGGGATGGAGGACGAGTTTAAGAAGTGGCTGCAGATACTTCTACTAGCATATTTAGCTCCATCTACTAGCAACTCACGGTGAATCAATAAACAAGCTGAAAACAATCTGAAAAGCTCTGAAACAGGTGGAGCATGTTCTTATTTATCTTGAAGCAGACACAGAGCTAAAGCCTTAAAGTCCTCCAT
>JBBPBX010024392.1:20235-39705 GCA_038048925.1 Garcialebias charrua | reverse complement strand
TTCTGGCTACCTGCGATCTCCTGACTCTGGACGTGTTCACATGTCATCTGTAACAGATCATTTATACTTATATTTAGAGGAAATTCTACATTTTGATGATAGCTGCTGT
The DNA here is from genome assembly GCA_038048925.1 of Garcialebias charrua. Taxonomy (NCBI): domain Eukaryota; kingdom Metazoa; phylum Chordata; class Actinopteri; order Cyprinodontiformes; family Rivulidae; genus Garcialebias; species Garcialebias charrua. The sequence goes on along the minus strand of JBBPBX010024392.1, from coordinate 39,596 downwards.
CACATGTAAACCAATAAACATTACATGATTGTTTGTTTTTGGCCAAAGTATCCATCTCACATAAAGGAAAGATGGATGGACACAGTATTTACAAAACTCCTCTCATGATAGGTGGACTAAGATGAAATTAAAATTAGCTGAATGAAAGAAAACTATAAATTTAAAAACTGACTAATAATATTGAAGTCATACATAACAATCCCTGCATTATTTATAAAATTGATATCTATGTCATATACATACACACAAATATACATATATACATGTATATAAGCATATCATATATGCATATTCATATACAGTGTATATACATATATGCATATACATGTATATATGCATATACATATACTGTACAGATAGACATATACATGTAAATATAACATGTTCAACTGAAATTGTGTGCGTTTGTGTGTGTGACTGTTTTGTGGTTTTTATGGACATTGTTTTGTTAGGACCGTCATACGCTATAAACAGACAATCAGATTACAGCTCATTACTGTCCTGACAAAACACTGTCCTTAGAAACCACAAAACAGTCACACACACACAAACACACACAATTTCAGTTGAACATGTTATATTTACATGCCTATTACATGTATATGTAAGTGCCTATTTACATGTATATGTAAGTGCCTATATACATGTATATGTAAGTGCATATATACATGTAAATGCAAATGCATATAAAAATGTAAATGCATATATGTATACTGTACATACATGAATATGCATATATGTACATATGCATATATGTACATATGCATATACATGTATATATATATATATATATATGCATATACATATACTGTACAGATAGACATATACATGTAAATATAACATGTTCAACTGAAATTGTGTGTGTTTGTGTGTGTGACTGTTTTGTGGTTTTAATGGACAGTGGTTTGTTAGGACAGCCATACGCTATAATCAGACAATCAGATTACAGTTCATTACTGTCCTGACAAAACACTGTCCTTAGAAACCACAAAACAGTCACACACACAAATACACACAATTTCAGTTGAACATGTTATATTTAAATGCCTATTACATGTATATATAAGTGCATATATACATGTATATGTAAGTGCATATATACATGTATATGTAAGTGCATATATACATGTATATGTAAGTGCATATATACATGTAAATGCAAATGCATTTAAACATGTAAATGCATATATGTATATATATACAAGAATATGCATATATGTACATATGCATAAACATATAGATGTATATATGCATAAACATATACATGTATATATATGCATATACATATACTGTACAGATGGACATAGACATGTAAATATAACATGTTCAACTGAAATTGTGTGTGTTTGTGTGTGTGACTGTTTTGTGGTTTTTAAGGACAGTGTTTTATCAGGACAGTAATGAGCTGTAATCTGATTGATTGTCTGATTGTTTATAGCGTATGACTGTCCTAACAAACAACTGTCCATAAAAACCACAATACACTCCCATACACACACAATTGAACATTAAGGTTGATGAATCCACACGTAGCAAGTATATCTGTTTAGGAACACAAGAACTAAAATGTACCTTGGTATTCGTGTTTAAAGGAAGTTGATCGGTCTTCTGGCTACCTACGATCTCCTGACTCTGGACGTGTTCACATGTCATCTGTAACAGATCATTTATACTTATATTTAGAGGAAATTCTACATTTTGATGATAGCTGCTGTCACATGTAAACCAATAAACATTACATGATTGTTTGTTTTTGGCCAAAGTATCCATCTCACATAAAGGAAAGATGGATGGACACAGTATTTACAAAACTCCTCTCATGATGGGTGGACTAAGATGAAATTAAAATTAGCTGAATGAAAGAAAACTATAAATTTAAAAACTGTGACTAATAATATTGAAGTCATACATAACAATCCCTGCATTATTTATAAAATTGATATCTATGTCATATACATACACACAAATATACATATATACATGTATATAAGCATATCATATATGCATATTCATATACAGTGTATATACATATATGCATATACATGTATATATGCATATACATATACTGTACAGATAGACATATACATGTAAATATAACATGTTCAACTGAAATTGTGTGCGTTTGTGTGTGTGACTGTTTTGTGGTTTTTATGGACATTGTTTTGTTAGGACCGTCATACGCTATAAACAGACAATCAGATTACAGCTCATTACTGTCCTGACAAAACACTGTCCTTAGAAACCACAAAACAGTCACACACACACAAACACACATAATTTCAGTTGAACATGTTATATTGTAGTACTTGTATGTATTCGCTTATGCTTGCATTATTTCCCATACTGGTTAGACAGACCTGAGTTTAAGTGTTACTGTGCATTTACCTCGTTAACGGAACTCTGCATGCTGCGGTTGTGTGTTCCGGGGGACTGTTTTGTGTGTGACTCAGTTTTGATGCTCGATGACTCTGGTGTGGACGTATAAGTTCGTCTGCATCGGCGTTAGAGCACAAACATAACCATTCAGTTATACTTCTGTTAAGTTATCTTCATTAAAGGAAGATCAGCGTTATCCTCTCCTGGAGTGATTATTATTCTGCGCCTCTACAATCCGCCCGTTGGCTCCATAACAACTCCGTGGTTGCCATAACAACTGGTGTCAGAAGTGGGGATTTCCGGACGGCAGACACGGAGGACAGTCCCAGGTGCTTCAGTTGAATCGCTCCAGTAAAAGTAAGGCGGAGGACAAACAGAAGGAAAACTAAACTTGTGAAAATAAATGATAATAAATAAACAAGAAATAAGAAAAAAATGGATAAGAATGAGGAACTACTGGGAGCTACAGCAGCATCAGACCAACCCCCACCCTGGCTGCAAATGTTATTGGATCACCAGTCAAAACAGTTAAAGCAACTGTTAACACCAGTGCTACAGCATGTTGCAGCAGAGCAGAAAGACACATCTAGAGCTGTGCATTCAACAATAAGCAGCCAAATCCCGAATCCTGGAGCTGCTCCTCCTTCCTTAATGGTGCCAAGACAATTCCTGCATGAAGCAGTCAAGGTTAAGCTGGTAACATATGACGGCAGAGAGGATTGGGACTCGTTTTTGCTTCCATTTGAACATCAGGCTCGTAAATGTGGATGGACAGGGGCAGAGAGAGTAGATAAGCTTCATGAATGTCTCCGTGGGGTTGCAATGCGTTATGTCTGCTCCTTGCCTGAACACATCCGTGAAGACTACACTCTTCTCAAAGAGCAGCTTACTCAAAGATTTGGAGTAAAAGACCCCTCCACCACTGTTCGCAGGAAGCTGGGAGAGCTGCGTCAATGCAAAGAATCACCTGCAGAGTTTGCAGAAGAAGTGCGACGCCTGGTGAGTTTGGCATATCCAGGAACAGATTTATTACTCCAGGATCAGCTGGCAACTGATGTCTTCCTGAAAGGCCTGAGGAACCAAAAAGTAGCTTATGAAGTAATGAATCGTGACCCTCCATCATTGGCTGAGGCACAAAAGCTCGCTGAAGCACATGAACACAATTTTAAAGCAACTCTGGGTCGTGAGGCTGAGATGAGAGCAGGGAGGGCCCGGCGTATTTCCTGGGCTGATGAGGATGATAATGTTCCTGACGACTTTTGCCCCACCTCCAGACGCCTCCAGAGCCCAAAGTATGTAACAGAGGATCAGTTTAAAATGGTTATGGACAAAGTGGAGCAGGTAAATGTAAAGTTAGAACGCCTTCATACCGTGTCAGCTGATTGTGGAACTGCTACATCAGTCTATGCCAACAGAAAACAAGAGCAAGAAAATAACAAGATGACAGTCTTTGCTGGTCGCCAAGTATTTGTGGGTAAAGAGCCAATCCCAGCTTGTGTCATTGGAGGAAGTGAGGGGGACTACTCAGTGGCTCGTGCGCTCCTGGAGGACAATGTCACATTACCACCAGAGAGTGAATGCATTGTTTGGGGAAAAGTTGATAAACCCAAACCTGGGCTTCCAGCTGTCCTGGAACCACTTAACATAACAGAAGCTGTCTCATCAGGAAGTGTTGCCATCTACATGGACCCCAGGGATTTGGAAGATGACCAACAACCAACTATGGCTGTGGAAGAGAACAGTCACACAGATGGACCAAAGATTGGAAGAGTGGAGAAAAATGCTCTAGATCTACCAGAACACCTTCAAGCTCTCCATACAACATCCAGTGAAGCTCTCAGTGAAGATCAGCAGATCTCCAAAACCAGAACCACTCCGTACCATCCTGCTTCAAACGGTGCACAGAACTCCAGCACTGGATTCTCACCAAATATTTTGATGCTGGGGAGAGAAGTTCATCAGCCACAGGATCTCTGGCTTGGTCTTGCAGAACGAACGTGGAGTGAAAAGGACCCCCTGGAGTATGCTTATGACCTTGAAAAGACCCTTGGCAAAGTTCATGACATGGCACAGCAACATCTACGTGGAGCTCATCTCAGACAGAAGAGGACCCATGACCTGCGTGCCAAAGAATGCAGTTACAACATAGGGGATCTGGTCTATGTGAAGGACAACACAAAGAAGTTGGGCTTTAGTCCCAAGCTACAACCACCCTGGAAGGGCCCATGTATTATCAAAGCCCAGCTTGGAGCTGTACTATATGAGATCTTAACACAACGTGACAGAAAGGTCATGCACCATGATCAGTTGAAGCCTTACACAAGTGATGTCATACCAACATGGATCAGACGACAAAGACATACGGTCCTTCCTCAGTGCCAAGATGTAGTTCCATTACTCAAACACATGACCACTTCCCCTACACCAGCACCAGATGAGCCTGGAAGTGACAGCGGAAGGAAAGCTCTGGTTGGGTCTCCGAAACTGCCAAGGAAAAAAGGCAAGCGTCAGGTTGCAGCCCGCAGAAGAAGGTTGGCTGTGCAACATCACCAGCAGGATGAACTACATACTTCTGGACCTGACGAAGACAAACAAGGACCCCGTGTTCAAAAGACTCTTAAGGGTCGAGAAGTACGGCCCCCTGCCCGTTATCAAAAAGATTGGACTGAATAATTATCCTTCATTAAGAGATGAGTTATGTTAAAGTTCCAAGCAGGGTGTTGAAAGTAAAAAAAAAAAAAAAAAAAACTATTTGTTTGAGTAACCTTTAAGTTTGCACTATTAATGTTGCATATGTGTATTTGGCTGTAAAACTTAGCCATGCCATAGTAGTTTGATGTTCTTTGAAAGAGGGAGGTAGTGTAGTACTTGTATGTATTCGCAAAAGATTGGACTGAATAATTATCCTTCATTAAGAGATGAGTTATGTTAAAGTTCCAAGCAGGGTGTTGAAAGTAAAAAAAAAAAAAACTGTTTGAGTAACCTTTAAGTTTGCACTATGAATGTTGCATATGTGTATTTGGCTGTAAAACTTAGTCATGCCATAGTAGTTTGATGTTCTTTGAAAGAGGGGGGTAGTGTAGTACTTGTATGTATTCGCTTATGCTTGCATTATTTCCCATACTGGTTAGACAGACCTGAGTTTAAGTGTTACTGTGCATTTACCTCGTTAACGGAACTCTGCATGCTGCGGTTGTGTGTTCCGGGGGACTGTTTTGTGTGTGACTCAGTTTTGATGCTCGATGACTCTGGTGTGGACGTATAAGTTCGTCTGCATCGGCGTTAGAGCACAAACATAACCATTCAGTTATACTTCTGTTAAGTTATCTTCATTAAAGGAAGATCAGCGTTATCCTCTCCTGGAGTGATTATTATTCTGCGCCTCTACAATCCGCCCGTTGGCTCCATAACAACTCCGTGGTTGCCATAACAATATTTACATGCCTATTACATGTATATGTAAGTGCCTATTTACATGTATATGTAAGTGCCTATATACATGTATATGTAAGTGCATATATACATGTAAATGCAAATGCATATAAAAATGTAAATGCATATATGTGTACTGTACATACATGAATATGCATATATGTACATATGCATATATGTACATAAGCATATACATGTATATATATATTTATCATGAAAGACCTCACTCACCCAGCACACTCACTCTTTGCCCCACTCCCCTCAGGACGGAGGTTGAGGAGCATCAAATGTAGAACCACTAGACTGAGGAACAGCTTCTACCCTGAGGCTGTTAGACTCATGAATAAATAAAATAAAAATAAACACTGCAAAATATCACATCATGCTGATGCTGATCTGTTTTCTTGTTGCTGTGTTCATCTGTGTTCATCTGTGACCATCTGCTCATACAAACTCATGTTCGTGCTGCTGTTTATTTCCACTATATTAGGCTTAGTGTATTACTAGTTGATGTTTTTCTTAGTTAATTCTAGATGTTATTACTGTTTTTCTCTTGCATTTGTTGTTGGATGTAACTGGGACCCCGTGTACATAATCTCGTTTTCATCACATGTACCACATGCGGTGCAAATGACAATAAAGACTCTCTGACTCTCTGACTCTGATATATATATGCATATATATGCATATACTGTACAGATAGACATATACATGTAAATATAACATGTTCAACTGAAATTGTGTGCGTTTGTGTGTGTGACTGTTTTGTGGTTTTTATGGACATTGTTTTGTTAGGACCGTCATACGCTATAAACAGACAATCAGATTACAGCTCATTACTGTCCTGACAAAACACTGTCCTTAGAAACCACAAAACAGTCACACACACACAAACACACACAATTTCAGTTGAACATGTTATATTTACATGCCTATTACATGTATATGTAAGTGCCTATTTACATGTATATGTAAGTGCCTATATACATGTATATGTAAGTGCATATATACATGAATATGTAAGTGCATATATACATGTAAATGCAAATGCATATAAAAATGTAAATGCATATATGTATACTGTACATACATGAATATGCATATATGTACATATGCATATATGTACATATGCATATACATGTATATATATATATGCATATACATATACTGTACAGATAGACATATACATGTAAATATAACATGTTCAACTGAAATTGTGTGTTTGTGTGTGTGACTGTTTTGTGGTTTTAATGGACAGTGGTTTGTTAGGACAGCCATACGCTATAATCAGACAATCAGATTACAGTTCATTACTGTCCTGACAAAACACTGTCCTTAGAAACCACAAAACAGTCACACACACAAATACACACAATTTCAGTTGAACATGTTATATTTAAATGCCTATTACATGTATATATAAGTGCATATATACATGTATATGTAAGTGCATATATACATGTATATGTAAGTGCATATATACATGTATATGTAAGTGCATATATACATGTAAATGCAAATGCATTTAAACATGTAAATGCATATATGTATATATATACAAGAATATGCATATATGTACATATGCATAAACATATAGATGTATATATATGCATAAACATATACATGTATATATATGCATATACATATACTGTACAGATAGACATAGACATGTAAATATAACATGTTCAACTGAAATTGTGTGTGTTTGTGACTGTTTTGTGGTTTTTAAAGTTAAAAAAAGCACAAAAACCGCCATCCGCACAAAATCAAAAAATGTATAAGCGACTTTAGAAAAAACAAGCACAAAGTCGCTTATAATAAGCAGACTTGGCAACTATGCTCATGATCCATCCATCTCACCTCATGTATTTGACCATTTTGAACCAATCTCTCTGTCCTCTCTAGAGCAGGTCATGTGCAGCCTGAAACCATCTGGTTCCCCCTTTGATGTGGTCCCCCCTCGGCTACTGAAGGAGGTTTTTCACACTCTAAGTCCCTCCATTCTCTCTATTGTAAATAGCAGTTTATCAACTGGCATGGTGCCAAAAACCTTTAAACATGCTGCTGTTCAACCTCTCCTGAAAAAAACAAACCTCGACCCTTCAGTAGTATCCAACTTCAGGCCTGTCTCCAGACTCCCATTTGTTTCTAAACTTCTAGAGAAAATAGTTGAGTCCCAGTTGAAGTGCTTCTTGGAGGATCACGCTATCCCCGAGCTATTCCAATCTGGCTTTAAACCTCTCCACAGCACTGAAACTGCCCTACTGAAGGTTTTTAATGTCATCTTCTTATCCACAGACACTGGTGACTCTGTGCTGCTTGTCCTGTTGGACCTTACATCCGCTTTTGACACCATTGACCATGAGATCCTCATTGCTAGGTTGGAGCAGTGGGTGGGCATCTCAGGATCAGCTCTCAATTGGTTCAGATCCTACCTCTCTGACAGATCCTTTTGTGTTTCCATCAAAGATTTTAGTTCTGCAGAAACAGCACTTAAATGGGGGGTTCCGCAAGGGTTCATCCTGGGTCTTCTCCTATTCTCTTTATACCTGCTGCCACTTGAAGCTATTTTCCGGAAACACAATTAGCTTTTCACTTCTACGCCGATGACTGTCAAATTTACTTCCCCCTAAGACACAATGGTACATGCTCTATTCAATCTCTGCTCGACTGCCTGGCTGACATCAGGGACTGGATGGCTTTAAATTTCTTACGTTTCAATCATAAGAAGTCTGAAGTCATGTTGTTCCCTCCAAACAACATCACCACGATCCACTGCATCGACCTTTCTGCTCTAGCCCTGTCAGAAAAACAAAAAGTCACAAATCTGGGAGTGATAATGGACCCTTCCATGAAACTCAACAGTCATGTAAACATGATCGTTAAATCCTGTTTTTTCCAGCTGATGCAACTGTCTAAGCTGAAGCCCATATTATCCAAAAATAACCTGGAGACAGTAATACACGCATTTATTACATCTAGGCTTGATTACTGCAATTCACTCCTGTTTGGTATCAGTCAGACACCATTGCACGATTACAACTGGTTCAGAACGCAGCAGCCCATTTTTAACCAGTACATGCAAAAGTGAGCACATTACACCAGTCTTGGCCTCCCTGCACTGGTTCATCTTCAAATCCAGTTCAAAATTCTCCTGTATGTCTACAAATCACTGAACAGTCTCGCCCCCCCCTATCTCTCTGATTTGCTACAGCCGTATGTCCCACCACGTTCTCTGAGGTCAGCGGACCAGTTACTTCTCACAGTTCCAGGAACTCGTCTTAAACGCAGAGGTGACAGGACCTTCTCTGTAGCAGGACCAAGACTTTGGAACGAGTTACCTCTGCTCGTCAGACAGGCCCCCTCCCTCTCGGTTTTCAAATCCCTTTTAAAGAGCCACTACTATTCTGTTGCTTTTAACACCAGATGGTCTGTGTTTGGTCGTTATATTTACAAAGTATTATCTGTGATGATTTTATCTCTATATTCTGTTTTTTACTTCATTTTGTATGTTGCCTATTTGTTGTTTGTTTGTTTGTTTGTTTGTGTGTACAGCACTTTGGTTGGCCTTGTCGCTGTTTTAAGTGCTCTATAAATAAAATGGTATGGTATGGTTTCTGGTTAGGGTAAGTGCGGATGGAGGATTTAGGCACAACATCATTAACACATTTCGCTATGAAGCCTACAACAGTCTGTGTATGTGTTGATGTCCCCACCAGCTGAGTCTCAAACATCTCCAATCAGTCATTTCAAAGCAGTCCTGCAGAGCTGCCTCAGCCACGTTGTCCCACTAGAGGCCATTTACACGGCGCATATTTTGAGTGAAACCGTACCTTTCGCTCTGCAGTTCTACTTTGTTGTGATTTGGAGGAATTGGCGCTATATAAATAAACTGAATTGAAAACTGAATTGAATAGATACTCTTCAAAATAAGAGTCTAGTTTTGTCATAGACTAAAATAAAACAGGAAGTCCTGACCTGGGTTGTAAAACCAGTTCCATATGTTGGAGTTGCAGCCAAGAGCTTCATTGATTCCCTTTAACTTTTCTGCCTTTTTCTTCTTCTGTTGTCTCTTTTAGTTTGGAAAACTCTACGAAGTGAGGATGATGATGGACTTCAATGGAAATAACAGAGGCTACGCCTTTGTCACCTTCAGCAACAAACAGGAAGCCAAAGCAGCCATGAAACAGCTCAACAACTATGAGATCAGGTCAGCTGGGCTTTCCTCTCCAAATTTGGTCCAAACAAAAGTTGCTTTCTTGTAGAGGCCAATTACAGACCTTCAATTCGAACCCCACTAAAATCCTGAAAACATCTCCCCAATTAATCAACTAACTAAAACTATGGTAACCACTGATAAACCAACGATCTGAAACTATGGTAACCACTGATAAACCAACCGTCTGAAACTATGGTAACCACTGATAAACCAACGATCTGAAACTATGGTAACCACTGATAAACCAACGATCTGAAACTATGGTAACCACTGATAAACCAACCGTCTGAAACTATGGTAACCACTGATAAACCAACGATCTGAAACTATGGTAACCACTGATAAACCAACGATCTGAAACTATGGTAACCACTGATAAACCAACGATCTGAAACTATAGTTTCAGACGGTTGGTTTATCAGTGGTTACCATATTTAGATTGTTGGTTTATCAATGGTTGCTAGAGTTTTGGATAGTTGGTTATAAGAGGTTACCATAGTTTTAGTTAGTTGTTAATTGGGGAGATGTTTTCAGGACAGTTTTTATCAGTGTAGTTCCCCACCCAAACCAAGTACGGTCTGGGATAGGGTCTGCTTTCCTTTCCTGAGTCGCCAAACCATTTGCCAGAACTTCCTTGAGGCTGACCAAAAGTCCTTCTCCATGACCTCACTGAATTCCTCCCATGCCCAAGTTTTTGCTTCTGCAATCAATTGAAGCTACAGCCCTTCTAGCCACCCTGTACCTGTCAGTTGCTTCATGAGTCCTCCAGAACAACCAAGTGCATGGCCGCAGATTGAAGAAGTCTTTCAGAATCAGAATCTGAATCAGAATAATCTTTATTGACATTGCACCAAGGTACAATCGGAATATGTACGCACAGTCATCTGAAAGAGGGACTGTGTACAAAGCTACAGCTGATTATCAGCGCGGCCATATTATTCCTTTTCAGAATAATGATCTTAGATATGAAAAGGGGAAGAACCATGAGGGTATATAGTGGTATTACAAAAAAGATCTTTCACATCTTGTCTATCAGGACACGATTTGAGACATCAAAAAACTCTAACAGCAAGCACAGTTAAGACAAATTACATATGCATTTGAGGTCGAGGTGGTGAGATTAGTCCATGAGCCTTTTTCAGATCAGCCACAGTTCTGATGATGTTTTCCAGCCAGCAGTTCTGATAAGTGCACACAGAAAATTCTCCGGGGGAGGGCCTGACTGAACTTTTTGGGATTTGTTTACCTGAATGATTGATGTATATCAGGAGATCCTGAAGACCTCCTTCTTCAGCTTAACAACCTCCATCACCACTGGTGTCCACCAGCAGGTCTTTTTGTAGCCACCCCAACAGACATCAGTGACCTTCAGGCCACAACTCCTGGAAGCTACATTTGCAATAGAGTCCTGAACATGGTTCATTCAAATTTCATGTCCTTGACCTAATCCAAGACATATGATAACCTCTCTAGGAGGTGTGAGTTGAAAGCTGCATGGGTCAAGGGCTCCACCAGATGTTCCCTATTCTTTCTGACTATGTGTTTGGTTTTATCAGGTCTGTCTGGCAGCCTGTCCTGCCACCAGATCCAACTCACCACCAGGTGGTGATCAGTTGACAGTTCTGCCCATCTCTTCACCCAAATGTCCATGACATAGGCTCCCAGGTCCGGCAGCACAATTACAAAATAGATCACCTACCCTTGGTTTAGGGTGGCCTGATGCCAAATACACTTGTGAACCAGATGTTCAAGTATGATGTTTGTTATGGACACCCCATGCCTAGCACAAAAGTCCAAAGAGTAAACACCATTCAGGTTTAGAGCAGGGAGGCCGTTCCTCCTAATCATCCCCTTCCATATAACTCCGCCATTGCCCACATGGTCATTGAAGTCAACCAGTTTGTACCTTCCATGTCACCATCAAGAGACTCCAGAAAGGCTGAGTAATCTGAACGGATGTTTGGTGCATAAGCACAAACAACAGTCAGAACCTTCCCTCCTGCAACCTGAAGCCGCTGAGAGGCAACCCTAATGTTCACCAGAGAAAACTCCAACACCGAGGTATTCAGCCAGGTGCCTGTGAGTATTCCCAGACCTGCCCATGATGTAAGTTCAGAATTCAACACACTTCAGTCCCTGCTTGGTTTCATTTTCAATCAATTCAGTCTAGTCAGGTCTAATTAAACCTGATGAAGTCTGAGAAATCCTCTGACACAGGACCCTCCTCCCCAACATGGCTGCTGTGGTTGAGTGGTCAGAGTGGTTGTCCTCCAATGGAAGAATTGGGGGTTCAATTCCAACAGAGTAACATGTTGAAGTGTCCCTGGACAAGACACTGAACCCATCATTGCCTCTGATGTGTGTCCCTTCAATGTATGAATGTGATCTAAAAGCACCAGTTAGTCTCTACTGATTCAGATTATCTTTCTAGAGAAGTACTAGAGTACTGTATGAATGTGTGTGTATTAGATTGCTATTTGAATGTGTGTGTAGTAGAGTACTGTATGAATGTGTGTGTAGTAGAGTACTGTATGAATGTGTGTGTAGTAGAGTACTGTATGAATGTGTGTGTAGTAGAGACCTGTATGAATGTGTGTGTAGTAGAGTACTGTATGAATGTGTGTGTAGTAGAGTACTGTATGAATGTGTGTGTAGTAGAGTACTGTATGAATGTGTGTGTAGTAGAGTACTGTATGAATGTGTGTGTAGTAGAGACCTGTATGAATGTGTGTGTAGTAGAGACCTGTATGAATGTGTGTGTAGTAGAGTACTGTATGAATGTGTGTGTAGTAGAGTACTGTATGAATGTGTGTGTAGTAGAGTACTGTATGAATGTGTGTGTAGTAGAGTACTGTATGAATGTGTGTGTAGTAGAGACCTGTATGAATGTGTGTGTAGTAGAGTACTGTATGAATGTGTGTGTAGTAGAGACCTGTATGAATGTGTGTGTAGTAGAGACCTGTATGAATGTGTGTGTAGTAGAGTACTGTATGAATGTGTGTGTAGTAGAGTACTGTATGAATGTGTGTGTAGTAGAGTACTGTATGAATGTGTGTGTAGTAGAGTACTGTATGAATGTGTGTGTAGTAGAGTACTGTATGAATGTGTGTGTAGTAGAGACCTGTATGAATGTGTGTGTAGTAGAGTACTGTATGAATGTGTGTGTAGTAGAGACCTGTATGAATGTGTGTGTAGTAGAGACCTGTATGAATGTGTGTGTAGTAGAGTACTGTATGAATGTGTGTGTAGTAGAGACCTGTATGAATGTGTGTGTAGTAGAGTACTGTATGAATGTGTGTGTAGTAGAGACCTGTATGAATGTGTGTGTAGTAGAGACCTGTATGAATGTGTGTGTAGTAGAGTACTGTATGAATGTGTGTGTAGTAGAGTACTGTATGAATGTGTGTGTAGTAGAGACCTGTATGAATGTGTGTGTAGTAGAGACCTGTATGAATGTGTGTGTAGTAGAGTACTGTATGAATGTGTGTGTAGTAGAGTACTGTATGAATGTGTGTGTAGTAGAGTACTGTATGAATGTGTGTGTAGTAGAGTACTGTATGAATGTGTGTGTAGTAGAGTACTGTATGAATGTGTGTGTAGTAGAGTACTGTATGAATGTGTGTGTAGTAGAGACCTGTATGAATGTGTGTGTAGTAGAGACCTGTATGAATGTGTGTGTAGTAGAGTACTGTATGAATGTGTGTGTAGTAGAGTACTGTATGAATGTGTGTGTAGTAGAGTACTGTATGAATGTGTGTGTAGTAGAGACCTGTATGAATGTGTGTGTAGTAGAGACCTGTATGAATGTGTGTGTAGTAGAGACCTGTATGAATGTGTGTGTAGTAGAGTACTGTATGAATGTGTGTGTAGTAGAGACCTGTATGAATGTGTGTGTAGTAGAGTACTGTATGAATGTGTGTGTAGTAGAGTACTGTATGAATGTGTGTGTAGTAGAGTACTGTATGAATGTGTGTGTAGTAGAGTACTGTATGAATGTGTGTGTAGTAGAGTACTGTATGAATGTGTGTGTAGTAGAGTACTGTATGAATGTGTGTGTAGTAGAGACCTGTATGAATGTGTGTGTAGTAGAGACCTGTATGAATGTGTGTGTAGTAGAGTACTGTATGAATGTGTGTGTAGTAGAGTACTGTATGAATGTGTGTGTAGTAGAGACCTGTATGAATGTGTGTGTAGTAGAGACCTGTATGAATGTGTGTGTAGTAGAGTACTGTATGAATGTGTGTGTAGTAGAGTACTGTATGAATGTGTGTGTAGTAGAGTACTGTATGAATGTGTGTGTAGTAGAGTACTGTATGAATGTGTGTGTAGTAGAGACCTGTATGAATGTGTGTGTAGTAGAGTACTGTATGAATGTGTGTGTAGTAGAGACCTGTATGAATGTGTGTGTAGTAGAGACCTGTATGAATGTGTGTGTAGTAGAGTACTGTATGAATGTGTGTGTAGTAGAGTACTGTATGAATGTGTGTGTAGTAGAGTACTGTATGAATGTGTGTGTAGTAGAGTACTGTATGAATGTGTGTGTAGTAGAGTACTGTATGAATGTGTGTGTAGTAGAGTACTGTATGAATGTGTGTGTAGTAGAGTACTGTATGAATGTGTGTGTAGTAGAGTACTGTATGAATGTGTGTGTAGTAGAGACCTGTATGAATGTGTGTGTAGTAGAGTACTGTATGAATGTGTGTGTAGTAGAGTACTGTATGAATGTGTGTGTAGTAGAGTGCTGTATGAATGTGTGTGTAGTAGAGTACTGTATGAATGTGTGTGTAGTAGAGTACTGTATGAATGTGTGTGTAGTAGAGTACTGTATGAATGTGTGTGTAGTAGAGTACTGTATGAATGTGTGTGTAGTAGAGTACTGTATGAATGTGTGTGTAGTAGAGTACTGTATGAATGTGTGTGTAGTAGAGTACTGTATGAATGTGTGTGTAGTAGAGTACTGTATGAATGTGTGTGTAGTAGAGTACTGTATGAATGTGTGTGTAGTAGAGTACTGTATGAATGTGTGTGTAGTAGAGTACTGTATGAATGTGTGTGTAGTAGAGTACTGTATGAATGTGTGTGTAGTAGAGTACTGTATGAATGTGTGTGTAGTAGAGTACTGTATGAATGTGTGTGTAGTAGAGTACTGTATGAATGTGTGTGTAGTAGAGTGCTGTATGAATGTGTGTGTAGTAGAGACCTGTATGAATGTGTGTGTAGTAGAGTACTGTATGAATGTGTGTGTAGTAGAGACCTGTATGAATGTGTGTGTAGTAGAGTCCTGTATGAATGTGTGTGTAGTAGAGTACTGTATGAATGTGTGTGTAGTAGAGTACTGTATGAATGTGTGTGTAGTAGAGTACTGTATGAATGTGTGTGTAGTAGAGTACTGTATGAATGTGTGTGTAGTAGAGACCTGTATGAATGTGTGTGTAGTAGAGTTGTATGAATGTGTGTGTAGTAGAGACCTGTATGAATGTGTGTGTAGTAGATGCTATTGAATGTGTGTGTAGTAGAGACCTGTATGAATGTGTGTGTAGTAGAGTACTGTATGAATGTGTGTGTAGTAGAGACCTGTATGAATGTGTGTGTAGTAGAGTGCTGTATGAATGTGTGTGTAGTAGAGTACTGTATGAATGTGTGTGTAGTAGAGTACTGTATGAATGTGTGTGTAGTAGAGTACTGTATGAATGTGTGTGTAGTAGAGTACTGTATGAATGTGTGTGTAGTAGAGTACTGTATGAATGTGTGTGTAGTAGAGCCTGTATGAATGTGTGTGTAGTAGAGACCTGTATGAATGTGTGTGTAGTAGAGTACTGTATGAATGTGTGTGTAGTAGAGTACTGTATGAATGTGTGTGTAGTAGAGTACTGTATGAATGTGTGTGTAGTAGAGTACTGTATGAATGTGTGTGTAGTAGAGTACTGTATGAATGTGTGTGTAGTAGAGTACTGTATGAATGTGTGTGTAGTAGAGTACTGTATGAATGTGTGTGTAGTAGAGTACTGTATGAATGTGTGTGTAGTAGAGTACTGTATGAATGTGTGTGTAGTAGAGTACTGTATGAATGTGTGTGTAGTAGAGTACTGTATGAATGTGTGTGTAGTAGAGTACTGTATGAATGTGTGTGTAGTAGAGTACTGTATGAATGTGTGTGTAGTAGAGACCTGTATGAATGTGTGTGTAGTAGAGTACTGTATGAATGTGTGTGTAGTAGAGACCTGTATGAATGTGTGTGTAGTAGAGTCCTGTATGAATGTGTGTGTAGTAGAGTACTGTATGAATGTGTGTGTAGTAGAGTACTGTATGAATGTGTGTGTAGTAGAGTACTGTATGAATGTGTGTGTAGTAGAGTACTGTATGAATGTGTGTGTAGTAGAGTACTGTATGAATGTGTGTGTAGTAGAGTACTGTATGAATGTGTGTGTAGTAGAGTACTGTATGAATGTGTGTGTAGTAGAGTACTGTATGAATGTGTGTGTAGTAGAGTACTGTATGAATGTGTGTGTAGTAGAGTACTGTATGAATGTGTGTGTAGTAGAGTACTGTATGAATGTGTGTGTAGTAGAGTACTGTATGAATGTGTGTGTAGTAGAGTACTGTATGAATGTGTGTGTAGTAGAGTACTGTATGAATGTGTGTGTAGTAGAGTACTGTATGAATGTGTGTGTAGTAGAGTACTGTATGAATGTGTGTGTAGTAGAGTACTGTATGAATGTGTGTGTAGTAGAGTACTGTATGAATGTGTGTGTAGTAGAGTACTGTATGAATGTGTGTGTAGTAGAGTACTGTATGAATGTGTGTGTAGTAGAGTACTGTATGAATGTGTGTGTAGTAGAGACCTGTATGAATGTGTGTGTAGTAGAGACCTGTATGAATGTGTGTGTAGTAGAGACCTGTATGAATGTGTGTGTAGTAGAGTACTGTATGAATGTGTGTGTAGTAGAGTACTGTATGAATGTGTGTGTAGTAGAGTACTGTATGAATGTGTGTGTAGTAGAGTACTGTATGAATGTGTGTGTAGTAGAGACCTGTATGAATGTGTGTGTAGTAGAGTACTGTATGAATGTGTGTGTAGTAGAGACCTGTATGAATGTGTGTGTAGTAGAGACCTGTATGAATGTGTGTGTAGTAGAGTACTGTATGAATGTGTGTGTAGTAGAGTACTGTATGAATGTGTGTGTAGTAGAGTACTGTATGAATGTGTGTGTAGTAGAGTACTGTATGAATGTGTGTGTAGTAGAGTACTGTATGAATGTGTGTGTAGTAGAGTACTGTATGAATGTGTGTGTAGTAGAGTACTGTATGAATGTGTGTGTAGTAGAGTGCTGTATGAATGTGTGTGTAGTAGAGACCTGTATGAATGTGTGTGTAGTAGAGTACTGTATGAATGTGTGTGTATAGATCTATGAATGTGTGTGTAGTAGAGTACTGTATGAATGTGTGTGTAGTAGAGTACTGTATGAATGTGTGTGTAGTAGAGTACTGTATGAATGTGTGTGTAGTAGAGTACTGTATGAATGTGTGTGTAGTAGAGTACTGTATGAATGTGTGTGTAGTAGAGTACTGTATGAATGTGTGTGTAGTAGAGTACTGTATGAATGTGTGTGTAGTAGAGTACTGTATGAATGTGTGTGTAGTAGAGTGCTGTATGAATGTGTGTGTAGTAGAGTACTGTATGAATGTGTGTGTAGTAGAGACCTGTATGAATGTGTGTGTAGTAGAGACCTGTATGAATGTGTGTGTAGTAGAGACCTGTATGAATGTGTGTGTAGTAGAGACCTGTATGAATGTGTGTGTAGTAGAGTACTGTATGAATGTGTGTGTAGTAGAGTACTGTATGAATGTGTGTGTAGTAGAGTACTGTATGAATGTGTGTGTAGTAGAGTACTGTATGAATGTGTGTGTAGTAGAGTACTGTATGAATGTGTGTGTAGTAGAGACCTGTATGAATGTGTGTGTAGTAGAGTACTGTATGAATGTGTGTGTAGTAGAGACCTGTATGAATGTGTGTGTAGTAGAGTACTGTATGAATGTGTGTGTAGTAGAGACCTGTATGAATGTGTGTGTAGTAGAGACCTGTATGAATGTGTGTGTAGTAGATTGCTATTTGAATGTGTGTGTAGTAGTTTATTACATGCTAATAAAAACCAACAAAGCCTCTCTCCGTGCATTGTGGTCCCAAGCCCAAGCTGTGTGTGGGGGTGAGTCCAACTATGCTCCCGCTCAGGCTGCGGCTCCTTACCTGCCAGTGAGGTGATGTTCCAAATCCCTAAAGCTATGTCACCAGGTATCGACGGGGCCTGGTACCCACCATTGTACTGCCTGACATGCACAGCATCCAACCTTGACACACCTCTGGCAGGTGGTGTGTACATGTGGAGGCGGCTTCTTGTTATTTCTTAGGGCTCGGCCTGGCAGAGCCCCAGGATCCAAGGTTAGACCAGCAGGTGTCCCCCCAATAATCCAAAACTCCCCCAAACCACTAACCTAAATCTGTGGTAACCTTTGATAATCCACCCATGAGCTCACCACACCTGGCAAAACACTCTTGATAAACCTTCACACCAAGGTCTCTAATTTGAAAGTTATCTGATGTCCTCCTGCCTGCTCTTCTGTCCAACAGGAATGGGCGTCTCCTTGGTGTTTGTGCCAGTGTCGATAACTGTCGTCTGTTTGTGGGGGGCATTCCAAAAACAAAGAAGCGTGAGGAGATCCTAGCAGAGATGAGAAAGGTCACAGATGGAGTCATGGATGTCATTGTTTACCCCAGCGCAGCAGACAAATCAAAGAACCGAGGATTCGCCTTCGTGGAATACGAGAGTCATCGAGCAGCTGCCATGGCCCGACGCAAACTGCTACCAGGTACGAAGCAGACTCCTCCATCAGGTACCAATCAGTTCCTGACACTACATCAGGATCCATTATGGGGCTCACAGAGACGTGCCCCATATCTCTGACCTGTATCACAAACTACTGTAAACCCACCTCAGTAGGAAATGTTCTAACACATTAGAACATTTGTTTATATTAACTCACATGACCTTTGTCTAAGGTCGGATCCAGCTATGGGGCCATCCCATTGCTGTAGACTGGGCAGAGCCTGAGGTGGAGGTGGATGAGGACACCATGTCAACTGTCAAGATTCTGTATGTGAGGAACCTGATGCTGCAGACAACAGAAGAAACCATTGAGAAAGAATTCAACAGCATCAAACTAGGTACAACACAACGCTCTGAGGTCAGACTGTCATTAAACGCACCATCATAAACAATAACATTAAACCAGGCACAAAACAGCCCTCTGAAGATTTATTTTATATTTTATATATACA
>JBBPBX010024391.1:22887-39705 GCA_038048925.1 Garcialebias charrua | reverse complement strand
AATGCCAAGAGTCTTACAGAACTCGCCCCAAAACGAGATGAATTGGGGACCACGATCAGACACAATGTTCTTGGGTATCCCATGCAATCTGAATACTTCCTTAATCATGACATTGCTTAGTTCCTTGGCTGTGGGTAGCCCCTCCAATGCAATCAAATGAACCATCTTGGAAAACCGGTCAACGACAGTTAGAATGACTGTTTTACCTCCAGACAGTGGTAAGCCGGTGACGAAATCCATTGCAAGATGTGACCAGGGGCGTGATGGTATGGGCAGTGGCCTCAGGAGACCCGCCGGTGGACGTCGAGAGGGTTTAGCCAGGGAGCATTGGGTACAGGCCCCAACAAACTCTCTAACGTCCTTAGACAAGGAACCCCACCAGAACTGTGACTTGACTATGGTTAGAGTTCTCTCAATCCCTGGATGACAGTAAATAGGCGAAGCATGGCAGAACATGAGTACCTTTGTGATGAGGTGATCTGGTACAAAAAGGCGGTCAGCCGGGCATTCCCTGGGTGGAGGATGGTTCTGGTGGGCCTCCCTGACCTCCCTCTCGACCTGGGTGATGGACAGACGTATCTCTTTGGGTAGTATGTACTCCTCTGGACCACTGGTCTGTTCCTTCTCGAATAAACGAGATAGAGCATCTGGTTTGACGTTCTTGGTCCCGGGTCTGTAGGAAAGGGAAAAATTGAAACGTCCAAAGAACAGAGCCCACCTTGCTTGACGTGGATTAAGTCTCTTGGCAGATCGTAGATACTCAAGATTTTTGTGGTCGGTGAGAACGATGAAGGGATGATTAGCCCCCTCCAGCCAATGACGCCATTCTTCAAGAGCCAACTTAACAGCGAGTAGTTCACGATCTCCTACATCATAGTTGCGCTCAGCTGGGGAGAGAGACTTGGAGAAAAATGCACATGGGTGAATTTTTTCATCATCACTGCGTTGACTTAAAACGGCCCCAATGCCCGTATCAGAGGCATCAACTTCAACAATGAATTGTTTATCCACATCGGGGAATCTA
The DNA here is from genome assembly GCA_038048925.1 of Garcialebias charrua. Lineage (NCBI taxonomy): Eukaryota > Metazoa > Chordata > Actinopteri > Cyprinodontiformes > Rivulidae > Garcialebias > Garcialebias charrua. The sequence goes on along the minus strand of JBBPBX010024391.1, from coordinate 38,681 downwards.
AGGATAGGAGCCGTGGTAAACAAGGATTTTAATTTACTGAAGGCGTATTCAGCAGTTTGATTCCAAATGAAAGAGTTTTTGGTGGAGGTTAAGGCATGGAGAGAAGAAGCGACGGAACTGTAATTCTTAATAAATCTTCGATAGAAATTTGCAAAACCAAGAAAACGTTGTAACTGTTTCCGTGATTGAGGTATTGGCCAATCCAGAACTGCAGAGGTTTTTGAGGGATCCATGGATATTTGATCAGGTGTGATTTTGAAGCCAAGAAAAGTGGTATTGGTCGTGTGAAACTCACATTTCTCAGCCTTGACAAAAAGATTGTTTTGTAGGAGACGGAGGAGGACGGCATGAACGTGTTTGATATGTGAATCTAAGTCCTTGGAAAAGATCAGAATGTCATCCAAGTAAACAAAAACATTTATATTGATAAAATCCCTGAGTACATCATTGACTAGTGCCTGAAAGATTGCTGGGGCGTTGGTTAAACCAAAAGGCATAACAAGATATTCGTAGTGACCTGATGGGGTGTTGAAAGCAGTCTTCCATTCATCTCCTTCCTTAATTCTGACCAGATGGTATGCGTTACGAAGATCCAGTTTGGTAAATACTTTGGCACCCTGAATTAGATCAAATGCAGAAGTCATTAAAGGCAGAGGATATTTATTCTTTACGGTTATGTCATTTAACCCACGATAGTCAATGCATGGTCGAAGTGACCCATCCTTCTTTCCAACAAAAAAGAAACCAGCACCTGCAGGTGACGATGAGGGTCTGATAATTCCTGCTTTCAGGGAGTCAGAAATGTATTCTCGCATAGTTTTTTGTTCGGGCTGGGACAAAGAAAATAAGCGTCCCCTTGGCGGTGTAGTGCCTGGTAATAACTCAATTGAGCAGTCGTAGGGCCTATGGAGTGGTAAAGACATAGCTTTACTTTTGCTAAAAACTTTGGCTAGATCGTGGTAGCAATGAGGAACATGAGTCAGATCCGGAGTCTCCTCCTTTATTTTGATAATATCACTGGTCTGTTGTGCAGATTGTAGACAAGAAGATAAACATTGCTCAGACCACCCCAGGATGTTGCTGCTTCTCCAGTCGATCTGAGGATTGTGTTTCTTCAACCAAGTAGCTCCCATCACAATGGGTAAATCTGGAGAGTTGATGAGGAAGAATCTTACTTTCTCGACATGGTTACCACAAATCTGGAGTTGAACCTCTTGTGTCACCATACTAGTCTGATTGATAGGGTGACCATCTAGAGCTAGAACTCTGCGAGGTATCTCTGTAGGAAATGTCTGGAGGTTCAGAGATTTTGCAAAATTAATGTCCATAAATTCAGAGTCTGCACCAGAATCAATAAAAAGTCTTACTGGTATTTCCTTACCATTGGCTTGGAGGTTTGCGCTGACGTGAAGTAGAGGTGGTCCTGTTGAGGAGGTGGCGGCTCTATATTTTGGATATTGGTGAGCAGTTCTGGACTTGACCGGGCATGTAGCAACTTGATGTCCTGCAACTCCACAATAAAAGCATAATCCCTCCTGAAGCCTCTTTTCTCTCTCTCGTTGAGACAGTCTGGACCTTCCAATTTGCATGGGTTCCTCTGCAGATGGTGAGGGTGGTGAAAGTGGTTTTGGCTCTGGGGTGAAGAATCTGGGGGTTGAGTACATTACCCTTTCAGACCGAGTTTGCCTCACCTCTCTGCGACGTTCTTGAAGGCGTAAATCAATCCTGGAGGCCACTGCCTCCAATTCTCTGAGGGTGGACGGAGGATCACGTGCAGCCAACTCATCCTTGATGTCGTCATTGAGAGCCTGCCAAAAGATATCTTGAAGAGCTTTCTCATTCCATTCACTGTCAGCAGCCAGAGTGTGAAAATCTATGATTAATTCAGAGACTCTGTGGTTGCCTTGACGTAATTTCAGAAGTCCTCTGGTTGACTCTTGAGTGGGAAGAACATGATTAAACACTCTCATTAGTTCAGCAGAAAAATCTCTGTACTTATAACAGATCAGTGAGTCTCTTGCCCATTCAGCAGTGCCCCAAATTTTAGCTTTGCCAGATAATAAGGAGACTACATAGGCCACCTTTGAACGTTCAGATGGAAAAGCAGAGGGTTGTAGTTCAAACTGTATTTCACATTGAGTCAGAAATGGTCTGCATTGAGATGAGTCACCAGAAAAAACCTCAGGAGGAGTCAGTTTAGGTTCCTTGGAAGCCATGGCCTGTGATGACTGGGCTAGTCCAACAGATGGCGCCAGATACTCAGTTCTAGAATCAGAATGAGGTGAGAGACAGGTTGTAAACTGGACACTTGACTGATCAGTTTGTTTGTTTTCAAAAAAATTGTTAACCAGTGTGGTAGTGAAACTCTGTTTGGCCAGATTTAATGTCATGACTGAGTTTTTGAGTTTCACTAATAAACCGAACACTGGAAAAGTTTTAACAATTTTATTGAGAAACAGGAAGCTGGAATGGGTCCTGATCGTCACCGGTAACTTGAGTTCTGCACAAGAGATTATAATATTAGTGACAGGATTTGAACAGGTAGATGTTTTTATCTTTAATAAAAACACTAACCTTTTTAGGCTGTTTTTGATCGGAAGGGAATTCCTTGATGACGTGAGCCGGTGGTGACGTAGTCCAGCTTTACTTCCTTGTTTACGTTGATGCTTCGTGCGGACTTTCACACGAAGGGGGTTTTCCTTGGTTCGAAGCGAGGTCATACACAGGTTGGCAGAGAGGCGAATAATGTTGAAAGAGGCAGGCTTTACTCGTGGTCGTGAAAGGCAGTCTTGGGTTCGTTTCCGTGAGGCAGATGGCTGAACAGGTCCGATAAGGGGAGAGGCAGGAGGGCGAAGTCCAGTAGCGTGTGCAGGGATCAAAACCAGGGAAGCAGAGTCCGAGACAGTACCAATAGGGGCTGAGGCGAGAGACGTGAGACCAAAAAACCAAAACAGAGTCGTAGCAAGCAAGACAGGACAAGACATGGGCGCTGGATAACTACTAGGCAAAACCGTTCATAAATCTGGCAAGGAATGACTGTGGACGTGGGGCTTAAATACAGGAACAAACAGGTGAGTGCAATGATCGTTAATGAGGCATTGGGCATGTGGGAGGAGGGAACAATGATGTGTTTACTGTGAACATGACATGACAAACAGACAGAAAGTGGAACATGACATGGAATCATGACACAAACGGCGGAATTGTGTGCTGGATGAAAGCCCTGTGACTCAACGGCGACAGAGCCCGGAGTTCACGATCGAGCCTCAGCCCCACAACCCCCGGAGTCCAAAAGAAAATAAATGAAAAAGAAAGTGTCTCCTAGCCAACAGGCCGGAGCTCACAGAGGGGGAAAAAGCAAACAAAGGCACTCGTAAATTATCCCTGCGCGTGTATGGACTTATGTGCTTTTCACTTTACTTACATGTGCAAAAACCGCAAAAAAATGCACATTCAAATGAAATACCAACAGTAGTTCACGTTTTTTTTTTACTTTTAGCTGCTAACATTATAAACCATTGGCCCACCTGGAGACAAACAGCCCTCAGTCAACAAATAATTTAGTGTGTCCAAACGCAGACGTTTCGTGTAAGGGGAGTTCTGCTCACCTCTGCGAATCACCGGTTGTTGACTGCGCGCGTGCTCGTCTCTGTCGGTGGGGGGAAACCCTCCAAATCGTCTCCCTTCACAACCTCCAACGTCGGCGGTCACCAAATTGTTGCGAATTCAAAAGGTTGAAGGAAGCTCTGAAACGAATGTGCAAATTTTATGCAGGTTTATTGTACATTATAAGAATAAACCTTACAGCAACAACAGACCTGACTCCAAGCACAGTCCACACACACATCTTCAAAGGCAGGGCCACGGTTATAAAACCCTGGATGTCGTCACCGCCTCCTGGAACCTGGAACCGCCTTGGACTGCTTCGGGACTGCCCTGGAACCACCTACACTACCACGTGACCCTCCTTTCTGTCAACAAACTATCAGCTCTGTATGTCAATCATCCAGTGTTATGTCTGTTGTATGTGCAGGCGTGTAACTGTTCCCTAGTGAAAACAAAGCCCGAGAGAAAGACGTTCTGCCTAGTGTCACATTTCACATTATAAGGCAGAATTAAGTGAATACAAATAATGGAACATAATGGGTGTAATGTAATACTGATAGAAATATATTTCAGTAGCTTAGCAATATGAAATTAGCAGAAAAATGTAAGAAGCACAAAAATATTTAAGTTAGCAAAAAGAATCAGAAAGGAGAACAAAACATCTGAAATTAGCCATTAGTAGCAAAAAAAAAAAAAAGAAGTATAGATTTGCCGAAAGAGGCTGAAGCAGAACAAAATGTGAAAGGAGCAGTAAAAGGTTGTAACTACATCTAAAAATCTGAAGGATGTCAAATGAGCTCAATTCTTTTTCTATGAGAAAAAATGGCAGAAAAAGCTAAACATCTCAAAAAGCTAAAGTTGCACTGATATCAAAATTCATAGCACCCTTCTGCACAAGCTGAACCTTTTGATATAAGATTTGTTGAAAAAGCACAAAAAATGTGGGCTAGGGTCTTAAAGCTCCACTGACATCATCTTTTAACTTTTCAAAAAATGGCACAACATATACAAATATTAAGATTGACCCCTGACCGTTTTTGCTAAAATAATGTTAAATGAATGAAAATTCCTCTCAAGAATAGTTTAAAATTAGCGCTGTTTTTTTACACGGTAAATACGGGTTTTCCGGTCACGTGTTTGTGACGTCAGATAAAGGAATTTGCTCCAAGCGCACATTGAATACAATGTAGAAAATATAAACGCATCCGTCGAATTTAGCCATCTAAAACTGTAGATATTAGCGATTTAGCTTCAGTTCGTGAAGCAGAAGTTATTCTGAGTGATAAAAAACAAGGAGCAATGTTTCATTTCTCCGTGTTGCTTGTTGTTATTTCAGGAAATGTTGCACTTTCATGAATTGAGCACCAGATGTCAGCAAAGCTACCGTGAACTCTTACAGAGCTCTGTAATGGAGAAATATCTAAACGTATCCGTCGAATTTAGCCATTTAAAACATCAGATATTAGCGATTTGGCTTAAGTCCATGAAGTAGAAGTTATTCTGAGTGATAAAACACAAGGAGCAATGTTTCATTCCTCCGTGTTGGTTGTTTTTATTTCAGGAAATGTTGCACTTTCATGAATTGAGCACCAGATGTCAGCCAAGGGCTCACTTCATGAATGTAAAACCTTTCCTGAAATAAATTCAATGTGCGCTTGGAGCAAATTCCTTTATCTGACGTCACAAACACGTGACCGGAAAACCCGTATTTACCGTGTAAAAAAACAGCGCTAATTTTAAACTATTCTTGAGAGGAATTTTCATTCATTTAACATTATTTTAGCAAAAACGGTCAGGGGTCAATCTTAATATTTGTATATGTTGTGCCATTTTTTGAAAAGTTAAAAGATGATGTCAGTGGAGCTTTAAGCAACGTACAGAACAAAAACGGATCACACCAGTGTGAACGCTTCATAAACATTCACACAGTAACAACGTCTGACACATGCCAGGGTACCCATGTAGTTTTCCTCACAGACAATCTCTCTGGGGCTCCACGTCTCCTGCAGCGAACAGTGGAACTGGAGAGGTAACCCCATCACCTTTCCATCCTTCTGCACATGTACAATCCAGAGACGCAGGTAATAGTCTGTACCTGCCTGCAGAGGAGAAACAATGGGATCAGATTCCGCACCGCACTGAGCTGCACCTACCTGACTGTCTACATGACAGGCCTGGAAGGAGGCTCGAAACACCAGGTCTCCAACGGCCGTCATCAGGACGGTGTAGCCACAGAGCGTGGCCTCCTGAGGAGACAGGGAGTGGAGTCCATACAGGTCTGGTGACAAAAGAACAAACCGGTCTACAAATCTCATCTGAAATAGTTTTTTCTTTTGTTTTAGCACATTTTGGTGTCAAACATAGAAATGGCTGAAGTACCTTCATAATAAAACTGGATCATCTGTCCGAGGTAGCTGGACTCAACAGAAAGCCAGAAGTGACGCTCGAGACATTTGGTCTGAAACGCTCCTGAAACAAAATCAAGATCAATTTTCAGTCAAACGTGTCTGTTAAATGTGTAAATGTGGTAAAGTTAATTCAGAAAGGAACGATCAGAAAGCACAATAATTATAAATAAAAAAAAACTGAAATGGCACCCTTTTGATCTTTAAAATTTAATAAACATAAATGTTAATGTTGCTTAAAAATTTAATAAAATTCATAGCAAAACTAAAAATCCACAAACATTTTGATTGACAGAAAACTTATAAAAACATAATAAAACCATAAAATAAAACTGGTAGTAAACTGTTGCATGAATCTTGGAGAATAAGCTTTAAAAATATTTAAATTAATCTTCTGTATATTATTTTATTATGGTCTTTCAATTTTTTTTACGATACAATGCATTCATTTGTATGTCTTAATTTTTTCTCAACATATCCACTTTTGCTTTTTCCATTCTCCATTGACATTACTTCATCTCATTGTCCTTTAGATTTAGCTCTGACCATTTGATTCCATTTCTGTAAACTATCCATGTTTAAAAAAGTTATTAATCCATAACATGGGTTACCTTACAAGCAATCCAAAATAGTTTTTGAACAAATTTAAAGGAAAAATGAGTACTATTGGACATAATGACTTATATTAAACCTAAAATGTAAAAAAACTCAATTCAAGATTTTATATGCAAAATGTTTTATATGTGTAGTGGACCTACCCAGGGTCAAATTAAGGTTTTTGAACTGTCCAGTGATGACCTTTACTGACCTCTCAGTAAAGCAAGACATTTACTACAAAATCATTCATTTAGCTATAATCTGATAACATAGTCACCAATAAGAGACTATTTCTATCTTTGATTTTAGGCTGATGTGATCAAAAGAATAACTTTTGTCATTTTCATGATGTGTGCTTTTAAGCTGTGTTATTCTGTGAGAGTTAAACTGTGTTTCACTGCTGTGTCAAAGGTGCAATCTCGGGTCACAGAGACCGGACGGTTTTGTTTAGAAACTCAGAAGACAGTAACCCGTTTGTTTTTCATGAAAGGGCTCCAGCTCGCTGTGCCTTTCCCTAAACAAAGCTCTCTCTGCTCTGGCTGTGACCTTGGGCCTGATAAGGCAAGTCCACTCCTCTCTTTGTTCCTGCTTTTTAAGTTCTAACTGTGCGAGAACGCTTCAGAGTTTGTTGGGAATTTCAAAGAGATGTGAACCTTTCCCAAGAGCTGGGTACGTTTTGGTCAAGAGCTAACGACCTGCGTCTTCAGCTAAGGACTGATAACAGGCTGTTATGAGTCCACCTCGAACGAGCGTTTGTTATTCCTTCCTGGAATAAATTATCTTGAGCCAAGAAACCACGACTGCCACGACTTTTGCCGATGAAAGCGAGTATCACCGACACCGACAAGGTAAACACGCGTGGAGTCCAGCTTGGACTTGCGGGACCGACGACTTGTCAGTCTAAAGTTGACCACAGCTCTTTACCAGAACCAAGGCGGACGTCTTAAGGTAAAGGAGCAGCTGTTTGCTTGCTGGAGGTGTGATGATATCTTAGCTGGACGCGTACGGAAGAGTGTCATCTGGTTTCATAAATGCAAGATAAACTTCCTCTCTTAACCTCCCAATTCTTCTTAAATCTTTCCTCCTATTCTTTCCCCTCTCAATCTAAGCTGGAAACTATTTTAAGTTTAAAGAGCCCTCAGACTAAATATGTTTACATCCAATATTGAAGTCTGTTGTGTTGAATTTAAGTGTGCTGACGTTTTAAATTGAAAGAAAGTGAAATCATGTCAATCAAGTGTAATGGTGTTAATTTAGTTGATTTATTCTAAATAAATGATAGTGTCTCTTTGACATATCAAACTAAGTTAACGTCTTTGTCACTTAATGGCTCTGTTTATTTATCCATCATAAAGATCACAGAAATATTGGGTAAACTGAAAAAGAACAGAATCCGTGAATTTACTATTCAATCTGAATAAGTAGATTAATTAAGGATAAAGAGGTCAGTATTAATATTGACCTCCTCATAATTCTTACATCTGGTGGCCTTCGTACGTGGTTCTGAAAGTTTATTGATTTCTGTGGTTTCTCATGAACTGTAACGTCATGTTTGCATAAGTGGATCCAAGTTTTAAACTCTGAGGATAATGATTTTGGCTGGAAGTGTTCAAAGCAGGCAGATTCTGCATGTTTTTATCATTTGAAGCTGTGAGATTATTATTGTTTCAACTCTGTTAGACGCTGTTGGAAGCATTCAGGTGAAGTTTTGTCAGCCGTGGTCTGTGGTGGTTCTGGTCCTGGTTCGGTCCAGTTCACGCAGACTCCTGTACAAAGCTTTGTTTGACCGCCGAGTCAGAAGCCTGAAAGCTAATTTAACATCTACAAGATTGCTGTTGTGGCATTTTACATGTTAGAGCAGGTCATAGAAGCATATTACTGTAGAACGTAGTCGGATAGTGGTTCTGTTCAGACCCGAGTTTCTGCTCCACGACGAAGTGGACCGGAACCGACCTTTACGCGCTCCGAGTGAGTCCGTGTTTGTTCAACAGCTGCAGTGCTGTGTTACTGAGCGTAACTAAGTTGGCCTGTCTAGGTGTGTTCGCCGCATGTTTCAGAGTTTTGGGGAGTTAAATTGAAGCGTTTGAGTTGTTTTAAGAGTCTATAAAGTTGTGGTCTGTTGTGCGAGCTAACGTTAGAGCTACGTGTCCAAGTACACGTTTGTTTATGAGCTGTGATTGGATGAAACGAGAGCTGTGAGCTGTCAATCACTCGTAGCGAGCGCTGATTCGCTGTAGTGGGAACGCACGCCGTTGCGACCAACCCACTTTGTCGTCATTTCCGGTACTACATTGGGCGAAGGTAAGAAAACTACGTTTACCATGAATGCTTGGAATGAACTACAACCGCTGTGATTGATTGGTTGACGTCACGTATCTGTGTAGCGAGCTCCGCCTCGCTCAGCACAGCAGAGCTGGTGACGCGCTGCGTCGACCCGCCTATTTGTGTCGTCATTTCCTGGTGCGTTTCGAGCGACAAGCAGTCACATTCACACACACACGGTGAAAAGAGATTTCACTGAGCGTTTAAAAACTCATTTTAAAGCCATCTAAACTGTCTAACAACATAGATTTGTCTCTGACAAGAACGCGGTTCGAGCGTTTATCACTGATACACTAGAAACTAACTCTGAAAAGGTTGTTTTTAGTTTAAATACTGATTAGAAAAATCAGTTTCCTCGTGATTAAAATTAAGACTCGAAGCTGCCCCCTGTTGGTTAAAAGACGTTGACAGATGAGTTTTCTCAAATACATCATGAGAAGTCAGCATTTTTATGGTGAATTACCAGCTTTTAAAATTGTTCTGTACACAAACAAAAACTCCTGTTTATTCTAAATACAAATTTTAGAATAACAGAGGTACAGACAAACAATTTATGCTCATTTTAAATACTGAAGAGATTTAAAATAACACTCAAAAGGGAATTTTTATTTGATTTTCAAATTAAATAAAAAAAAAAAATGATGGAGAACAGAGCGTTTCCACATTATGCTCTTCACATCTCTGAATTTTATACAGAATTGGTGTGCACTACTGCACACTTTTAGTTAAAATTGGCATTTTTAACGTTTTTCTGTGCACAATCATTACTGTACTGTTATGCTGAGCGCACAAACACTCGTTTATTTTAAATAAAAAATTGTTTAAAATAACGAACAGAACGTCCTTTTTCACTCCTGATAACTGTCAAATGCAGTACGAAATCAGTTTCACTGAGACTGCAAGACATCTTTTTAAAGGCATGCTCAAGCAGCATCCTGTCACATTTTAGTGAAGTCATTGCATTTAAGTCAGCCCTCTTTTATAAGCGTTTGAGTAAGAAAAACGGAAATCAGGCTGCTTGGGTTAGTTAGTAACTGTTGTTTGAACGTAAGTTCTATTTTAAAGTTAACACTGCAAGAGTGCATTTAACTTTTACAAAGTTCATTGAGGGTAAAAACCTGAAATAAGGTACCTATGAATACTTATTACACAGTGAAACGCGTAAACCTCAGCTGATTAGTTTATTTGACTCAGTGCTACATTAAAAGTGAATATTTATTTGCAAACACTAACATGAGAACAATCTTTTGATTTTTTTCACACAAAATCAAAACTAAAAGATGGGAGATAACAATTATGATCAAGCTTTACAGCTGCTCACAGCAAAGCTTGAATCGTTAAGGCTTAGTAACATTCGCAGAAGAGAAACTTTTCAACAAGAAAAACTTAAGTTAAAACGTGAGATCAAACGAATTCAAAACAAAAAGATGGGAGATAACGATTGTGATGAAGCTTTACAGCTGCTCACTGAAATACTTGAATTGTTAAGGCAAGATAACATTCGCAGAAGAGAAAATTTTCAACAAGAACAACTTGAGTTAAAAAGTGAGATTGAGCAATTAAAAATAAAACGGCGTGCTATAAATGGTTTTGATGTTCGTCAACTCCCTGACCCGATCTGGTTAAAAACAAAACCAGAGCGTGAACTACATTACCAAGACAAGGTCAAATCCCACTCGCTGGAGCTGGAAGGGACAAGTTCATCAACTCCCTCTCCTAAAAAAGGCGAGAAGAAACATGTTTTTCAAACTCACAAACCACGTAGTGAAGATGCCCGCTGGAACAATGAGCCGGAGTGGCTCAGACAAGACCCAGAGTACATGAAACGATTTCAAAGGACGAGCACACGTCCTGTCCCTGCACCTCGGACGAAGCTGCCCGAGATAAGCAAAAAACCACAAACGGTGGACGCCCGCTCTTTAAGTGACCCTCCGCGGTCTACACCGAGCAAAGGTCCTGCCCCTGCACTGCGGACTGGACAGTCCGGGAGTAGCAGAAAATCACAGGAGTTCCAGAAAAAAGGCAACATACCTCTATGCTCTGAGGAGATAGTGGACATAAGTTGGTTGTTTGAAAACTTGAATGATACAGAGGATGACCAAACTGGTACAATGAGTGACCTTGTCTTTGATAACTCAGAGCACACAAATAACTCAGCGCACACTACTACCAACATTGCCATGGATGTTGACAGCAAACCAATTGCTGACACACAACAACATCCTGAAGGTCATGATGCTGACAGCCAACAAGATGCTGACAGTAAACAAGATTACACAGACAGAGTCACACGTGAACAGAAACGTGGGCCAAGACCTGTGAGGTTTCTGTGTAACTTTATACAAAGGGGGGTGGCTAAGAAAGCTTACCTGCCTATCACACTGGAAGGTGTCCTTGAGCGTGAAGCCCTCCTGGATGGTAGTGCTGATATAACCATTATGTCGGCCAAGCTGTTCGAGGAGCTGAGGACCGCCGCTAACGGTGTTGACAGGCAAATACCCTTTGAGAAATGTGCTATTGAGCTACAGGGTCTCGCAGAGACGAGAACAACCCTAACAGCTATGGCTATGGTTCACATGCAGATTGGCGAAATGACAATACACCACCCGGTGTACGTGTCTAAACTTGACTCATTCCCATTTTTGGTTGGCCAAGATTTTATAAACCGCTTCAACGCGATTATAGATTATGGTCGACGGAAAATGTGGAGCACAGTGAGAAAACCCCTGCCAATAAAAGTGCTTCCTAGTTGCGATACAGACTGCCTAACCGCAGGTACCGCAAAGGACACACGGGACACCTCATCCAAGGACAAGAGCCCGGTAAGTGAACCTTCAACTACAGGTGAGACAGAAGAGACCCAAAAGTTGGACCAAACTCTGGTCCAACAAGAGAACCTCCTCTGTGAGCTGACACATTCAGCACTCACTGACCACTGCCTACCACAGGTAGTGAAAGGTGTTGAGATCCACGGATCCCACACCGAAGACGCTGTACTGTCCTCTGAGACAGGTAATTCGGCAATCAACCAAGCTTTCAATGAAACCTTGGTTCAAGGGCATCTGAGTCCAGAAAATGACAGTCATCCAAACGCTGACAGTCACTTGGACATCATTGTTGCAGATTACGAGGACCCCTCATCAGACAAGAAGGGGGCAAACTCACATTACCTACCACAGGTAGAGAAAGGTGTGGAGATCCAAGGACCCCACACCGAGGTTGCTGTACTGTCCCCTGGGACAGGTAAATCGGCTATCAACCAAGCTTTCGATGAGACCTTGGTTCAGGAACATTTGAGCCTAGAACTAATCGGTAATGACATCGATTTTACAGACTCAAAGAGCCCCTCTTCAGTCAAGAGGTGGGAAGACGCACACAACGACAGTGAACCGTCGCAGTCTGTACAATCAGACACACCAGCGATTGCGCCGACAGTTGTGACACACCTGAATTACGCGGAAAGAGGTAAACGTAAGAAGATACGTTGGCCAAAACCTAAACGATTCCTGTGTACCGTCTTCTCTCAGCTGCGCGAACAGCTTAAACTAAACGGTGGCATCCTAACTTGTGCCCATGGACGGACGTCCTCACCTGTGTTCGTGGTCCCCCATGACCAAAGGGGGGTGATGTTAGGCCATGCCAAAGACAAAGATTTGAATGTACACCTCAGAAACACTTTTGCTTTCGCCCAGAAAAACCTGGAAAAATCCGCTGAAGGACGCAAGGCGTACTACGACCAGAAGGCCTCTCACAATGAACTCCAAGTGGGAGACAGAGTCTGGTACTATACGTTCGCCCCAGCAACCGGGAAAGGAGGGTCCGAGACCGGAACTCTCGCCCGCAAACTAATGCCCAGGTGGACTGGACCTCATCTGATAACAGACAAAGTGTCCTCAGTCGTCTACGAAATCAAAATCAGCAAAGGCCGCAAAGAGCCAATTGCTAAATGGGTACATCGAAATCAGATCAAACCTTACAAGGCGTTCAATGACTCCACAAAAGACAAAGATCTCACAAACTCACCGACTTCATGGGATAATAAGGTCGTACAAACACAAGTTAGTAAATAAACTAATCAGGTTTAAACTACCATATTTCCCACCCTATAAGTCGCATTGTCCAATTTGAACTTAGAAACGCTAAGCCTAAAACCCACAACAAAAAACTAACCTTAACAACCGTTTAAATCCACGAGATTTAATTTGACCTCGGTCATAAAGTTGAGACCTGTTTTTCTTGTGTGTTGCACTTTGGAATCTGACGACAGGAGTGTGTCGAAGCAGTGAAACGTTGTTTCCTTGTTGTTTAGTCATTACTGTTGTCATTAGTTGAGATATTGTTTTGGTTCTGAACACTCCCAGCCAAAAAGGTTTTGTATTAACATTGGTTAATGAATGATATGGATTTAACTATGCCAACATGCAGTTCGTTTTGTTAAATCTCAATCGTCGAAGAGTCAATGTAGTTTAAAGCTACTTAAGGTACAATAAACTACACTGGTCTCATAATTTCTAAATTGAACCGATTCGATCGTTTCTATTCTAGATTGTCTATTTATTTTGATGAGTCTCGCCATAGACTTCAAAATTTATTAGGAATACCAAATCCTACGTCGTTCGTCTAAAAGACAACAGACATTTAGATCAAACTATATTTCATTTTTCTATTTTAGTTTAACCTAAACTAAGTAATGAATGGAGGAATAGTTTGGAATTAGAGGCCTTCGTTACAGAAGCCCTCCAAAATTTTATAGGTACAGATCCCTATATCTAATTTTACAGAATTGATCCACCCCTTAATTGGTAATTGTAGCTGATCTAAACCATGATAGCTTACATACCAGGTGCATATAGGTAAGGCTTAATGTAAAATCCCAATCATAAGCCCACCTTAAAAAACCACATAATTGCATGACACATAGAACCAGAGTGGCACTGACTGGAAACCAACCAGCCAACAACCTTCGATGTGGGGACCTGCAGCTCCAACGCTTGGTCTTCAACCTTCATCCAAGGGTCGCCTCCTCTGCGTCAATCGAGGGATCCCCTCTACATGCTGATTATGAAAACAATTGTTGCTGATCAATCAACAAAACTAATCGTTGTGGAATTACTGCTGTGGAATTACCGCTGTGGATTATAAGACTTTGTTTCCCAAAGGATCACAGACTTTGTTTGCCAAGAGTTAACAGACTCAGTTTTCCAAGGGATTAAAAGCTTTTCGCAATGGGATTACCTCCGAACAGTATGGAATTTCAAAAACTTTATGGGATTATAATTTTTGATTTTTCTTTTCCACTTGCTGGATTACTTCAAGATCAAAGACAGTTCAAGGTTTCCTTTCGTGTTGGACCCCATCCCCAAGGACTGGCGATGGCTTCCAAAAGGGGGGAGATGTAATGGACCTACCCAGGGTCAAATTAAGGTTTTTGAACTGTCCAGTGATGACCTTTACTGACCACTCAGTAAAGCAAGACATTTACTACAAAATCATTCATTTAGCTATAATCTGATAAATATAGTCACCAAAAGAGACTATTTCTATCTTTGATTTTATCCTAATGTGATCAAAAGAATAACTTTTGTCATTTTCATGATGTGCGCTTTTAAGCTGTGTTATTCTGTGAGAGTTAAACTGTGTTTCACTGCTGTGTCAAAGGTGCAATCTCGGGTCACAGAGACCGGACGGTTTTGTTTAGAAACTCAGAAGACAGTAACCCGTTTGTTTTTCATGAAAGGGCTCCAGCTCGCTGTGCCTTTCCCTAAACAAAGCTCTCTCTGCTCTGGCTGTGACCTTGGGCCTGATAAGGCAAGTCCACTCCTCTCTTTGTTCCTGCTTTTTAAGTTCTAACTGTGCGAGAACGCTTCAGAGTTTGTTGGGAATTTCAAAGAGATGTGAACCTTTCCCAAGAGCTGGGTACGTTTTGGTCAAGAGCTAACGACCTGCGTCTTCAGCTAAGGACTGATAACAGGCTGTTATGAGTCCACCTCGAACGAGCGTTTGTTATTCCTTCCTGGAATAAATTATCTTGAGCCAAGAAACCACGACTGCCACGACTTTTGCCGATGAAAGCGAGTATCACCGACACCGACAAGGTAAACACGCGTGGAGTCCAGCTTGGACTTGCGGGACCGACGACTTGTCAGTCTAAAGTTGACCACAGCTCTTTACCAGAACCAAGGCGGACGTCTTAAGGTAAAGGAGCAGCTGTTTGCTTGCTGGAGGTGTGATGATATCTTAGCTGGACGCGTACGGAAGAGTGTCATCTGGTTTCATAAATGCAAGATAAACTTCCTCTCTTAACCTCCCAATTCTTCTTAAATCTTTCCTCCTATTCTTTCCCCTCTCAATCTAAGCTGGAAACTATTTTAAGTTTAAAGAGCCCTCAGACTAAATATGTTTACATCCAATATTGAAGTCTGTTGTGTTGAATTTAAGTGTGCTGACGTTTTAAATTGAAAGAAAGTGAAATCATGTCAATCAAGTGTAATGGTGTTAATTTAGTTGATTTATTCTAAATAAATGATAGTGTCTCTTTGACATATCAAACTAAGTTAACGTCTTTGTCACTTAATGGCTCTGTTTATTTATCCATCATAAAGATCACAGAAATATTGGGTAAACTGAAAAAGAACAGAATCCGTGAATTTACTATTCAATCTGAATAAGTAGATTAATTAAGGATAAAGAGGTCAGTATTAATATTGACCTCCTCATAATTCTTACATATATATATATATATATATATATATATATATATATATATATATATATATATATATATATATATATATATATATATATATATATATATATATATATATATATATATATATATATATATATATATATATATATATTATA
>JBBPBX010024391.1:12592-22723 GCA_038048925.1 Garcialebias charrua | reverse complement strand
TTTTTTTTTTTTTTTCATTCAGTCTTTATTTGTACGAGTTAATCCCATTTAGCTTCAGGGACTCATTTATGAGACCTGATTTTGAAAGAATGATGACAACAGTGGACAACAAAGACAATATTAGACAATCATAAAAGGATGCATACAAATTGAGAATAACAAGTGAAAATAAAGTGGTAACAAAAACAGATAGTTTATAAGGCAATGTAGGATACTAAAAACAGGAACATATCTGCATTGTTTTTTCCCATGAACTTAGTAGATGTCTGAAGCCACTTAAATGAGGTCAAGGTCAAGAACTTCAAATCTTTTTCAAGATATTCCAGTTTTCAAGATATTCCAGGATTTTTTTTTTTGTCCACTCTGAAATGCTTTGGTCTACAGAGTTCATAGTTACCTCAATGACTACAAGGTGCCCAGGTCCAGTTGAGACAAATCAAGTCCCAATCATACACTCTCCACAACCAACATGCTTGACATTAAGTATGTTTTTTGTCAATATGCTGATGTTTTTTTTTGTTTTGCCAAACATGGCACAGTACATTATTGTCAACAACTCTACTTTAATCTATCTCTTCAAACATCAATTTTACAGGAGTCTTAATACAAGCCATGCCTGTTTTTATTTCTGTTTGTTTTGTTCTAAATCTATTGTCATGTTTATTTTATTTCTAGAAAATATTTATTCAGTGGTTCCCATTTTTCTTTACAATTTTTGACTTGCAAAATACAAGTTGACAACTACATACGACCAGAGCCGCCGCTTGTTTAAGTACACAACTGTTCAAGTCCACCATACTAACTAACAAGTTTAAAAAAAGCTAAGTCTGGTCCTCTGGACATTCAAAAAACAAAACATTTTTGCTTTGTTTTGTTTTGTTTTATGAATGTCCAGAGGACCAGACTTAGCTTTTTTAGATTTTTCTACCTGGATTATTGAGCATGCATCAGGGTAACTAACAAGTTATTTAATGCAAATTCTAAATCAAAACATTTGTATTCATTTTTCACAAGTACTCACAACTTTGTAACTGTTGATTAGAAACATTCCTTTAGCTATCATATTTAAACTTTAGATGGTTTCTGTAGATTGTCTCAAGACCTACAACTCTGTGCACCTCAGCGCCAGCTTTGGGATCAACTGTATAATATGATACATTTATGCTTTATCACAATTGCGAGGGAGGAACACCAGAGCAGAGAGGACTGAGAACTCAGGAATTAAGGCAAGTAAGATTTGTTTACAGGTAAAAATATTTATACACAAACACAGGTATTTACAGGAGGCTCTGGGGGGGAAAAAAAAACTTGAAAAGAAAGAGGACTGGTATATAGGGTTCCAGAGATCAAGTCCCAGAATAGATGGAAATGTTTATCTTACAGTTTCCTTCAGAACTACCATTACAAAGAGGAGGGTGGAGGCTCCTAGGTAGGGAGAAGGCAGGCAGGTGGCAACAGGCTCCTTTATGTCCAGCCCTGGAAACACTGGAGGTGTACAGGTAGGTCCAAGTTCAGACTACCAGGGAAACAGGAACTAAGAGGTCACAGTGGGAAGACTGGTAAATATGATTTCATTTCTCAAAAGCACAGGGAGGTTGTCACTATACCGACTGGTATAATGTTGCTGCATCAGAAGGAACACTGAATCATCTTTATGTACCCCTGGAGCTCGTTAACTGGATTGACCTCAGCTGCTGCTCGTTGGTTCTGATCGGCCACAAGGGAATAATTGCAAGGCAAGAAACACTGGAATCCCACATGAATAAGTGGGATGCTGCGGCTGAGCGGTTAAAGCGGTTGTCCTCCAATGCAAGAGTTGAGGGTTCGATTCCACCTGCAGTCCTATGTTGACGTGTTCCTGGGCAAGACACTGAACCCCTCATTGCCTTCGATGTGTGTCCCATTGGTGTATGAATGTGATAAAGCTCTGATTAATCTTTGTAAAGATCATTGGCGTGTAGTCAGGTGAGGCAGTGTCGGACCTGTCATCATGACAATTAAAATACTAATAATGATAAGAGCAAATACAGTTGACCAATTT
Organism: Garcialebias charrua; assembly: GCA_038048925.1. Classification (NCBI taxonomy): domain Eukaryota; kingdom Metazoa; phylum Chordata; class Actinopteri; order Cyprinodontiformes; family Rivulidae; genus Garcialebias; species Garcialebias charrua. Next base: position 20,682 of record JBBPBX010024391.1, on the reverse strand, counting down.
ACTGTTCTACAAAATGGTTTAAGTATTTCAACACTTCACTAGTCAAAGCTGCAGAATTTATGCATGGCCTGTTCAAACAATGCAGGGTGAGGCACTGTAGTGCTCTGGTTCACCTCTGGTGGCACTGTGTCATAAAAATTATTAAGTAGGCGGTCGGTGCATGCCCATGTCTCTCTTTATATCGCCAATATATATGTTTGATTACATGTTCTACAGTCTGTCTAATATATTGAATTAATGCGTGTGACATATTTCTTCTTTCTAATTGGTCATAATACACTGTGAAATTACACAGAGGTGAGGCAGATTATAACTTGCTGCACAGATAGGGGGCAGTGTTGCCCCATAGGACCAATGAAATGTCACTGTGCGATCTTCTGTTACGTAGAGGGGCAGGGGTGTAGCAACTCTATGACAATACACTTTTTTTTTGTTTAGACAAAAATAGGAGATAATATCTCAAAACTAAAGGATTATTCTAAACTCATAATTTTTCCAAACTCATTCATCTTAAAATAAAGAGAATACGTTATTTTATTCATTTGTTTATTTTTAAAAGAAGAGTATGGTGTTCATTAGCATAATTATATGTCCCTTTAAAAGAGGGAAAAAAAAGGGCTAAACTGAAATATAAGCTTCTATTTTGAGTTAATATATGCATCCAATTCCAGACGAGTCAGTGCCTCACCTGTCACAAACCCCACTGCACGTCACTGGCACACATATGGTAGAGTGCAGAATAACTGGTTAAATTATGGCACAAATTGTAGTGTAAAGCATTTTGAGTATCTTGATTAGATAGAAAGATGCTATATACAGTACTGTAAGTACAGTCCATTTACCTTTTAAGCCCTCCTGCTGCCCTCGGTTTAAAATAACCAACAACACTCACGTTTTAAAACTGCTCCTTGATCATTTTAACCCAAAATCAGCAGGAAGGTTAAACATGCATTTTTTTTTTCTATCTGTCTGTCTGTTTGTTCTTATTGCTCTGGAAATGTTATTTCTCTCTCTCTCTCTAAAATGTGTGTTTCTTGGAAAAAAACAACTACAACAAAGCTGTTTGCTTCCTCATCTTTATATTTCAGAACTATACAAGCAGAAGCAGATGTTTGTTTGTTTACGACGCAAATGAACTCATTTTGGCCAGTCATGTCCAGTGGTTTCACAGATTGTAATTTAATCCTGACTGACATACAGTTATGAGAGAGAAGTGTGGAAAGAAAAGAAAAAATACAAATCCTATTTGTCTTTGCTCATTTTGCCAGCTGTCTAGTTTCGAAGTATGATGAAATGTAAACAGATGTTGGCACAAATGATCAGCTACAGAAGGAAACATTACAGAGCTATACGAGAGGGCTGCTCCTGCCTCAGTGTGTTTTAGATAATAAAGAGGTGCAGAACAGCGAAGCCGTCTTCCTGCCTGGGCACTTTAGGTGTGGTTACTTCCAAGATGTCTGATAATACTGTGCTGCAGAGGCAGAGACAGTCTTTATTTCACTGCTGTGTGTGCACATTACAAACCACCAGTCACTGACAGGTTTATGGATCCACGTGAGGGTTCTCTGAAAACCAAGGAGAGATGAGGTTTATTTCTCCACAGTAGTGAATGGCTGTGTTCCTAAGCAATCTTACAATAAATGTTCACAGTGTTTGTGAGTGGCTCCCAGGAGAGGTTGGAGTAGGTTTGACAGTATCCCCTTACCGTTTTGAAAAAGGGGTTTGAATTTGCAAAGGTTTGTTAAAGCCTGTGCAGTTTGCTTCACAGCACTTTATCATAAATATGCAGTTACAAATGCACTTTCAATTTAAGGCTGTGTGGCTTCTGTCGTTTATGTTTCATTTTGAGCATGTGCTGATTTGCCCTCAGCTGGGATGTTCTGTTTTGTGATTTGTGGCCATTCCCACAAATGCAAGCAGCAACACTCTCAATTATTAAAGAGGCCACATTGATTTCATGAATTAGCAAACAAAGGCGAGAGTTGAAAAGGAGCAAGCTTTTTAAGGAGAAGACATACAAAAGTATTCGGATCAACAAATTTTTGCTTGCATGGGGGCTTTGTGAGCTTACCAAGGTACTCCCGACTCTGTGTGGTATCATTTGGATGAGTTCTGTTGTAAGTTTTAAAAGCAAACTAGAGAAATCGCATTTCCTGTGAAAATGCAGCGTGAATACTTATTGCAGAAAAACGCTGCAAAACAGCTGAAATAAGCTAAACTCTTGCTGAAATGTACAAAGTAGCTAAACAAGCCTAATTTAGCAGAAATAACAAATATTTGCTGAAAGTAGTTTAAATAAGCAGAAAGCAGCACACAAAATAGCAAATTAGCTTAAAAGCTGAAATTAACAAGAAATACCCGAAAAGTAGCTGAAAAGACAGAAAGAAGCTTACGTTACCAGAAGGAAGTGGAGAGAGCAAAACTATGCCTAATTAGGCTGAAAGAAGCAGAAATTAGCAAATAAAAGTGGAAATTATTTAAAAAAAAGTAGATTTCTGAGAAGAAGAAAAAAACGTCTGAATAGTAGCTAAAAGGGCAAAAATAAGCTAAAGTTACCAGAAGGAAGTGGAGTGAGCACATTTTTGCTGAATTAGGCTGAAAAAAGTTTAAATGAGTGCAAAAAAAATGTGGAATTAGCTGAAAAGACAAAAGTCAGCATAAAAGCAGCTAAATAGTAGTTGAAATAGCAGAAGCTTACAGAAATTAGATGAAAGAAACTTAACAAACCTAGATTTGCAGAAATAAGTTAGAAGCATAAAAATGTTGTTGGCCAAATTAATCTGAAACAAGCACAAACTGCTGAAAAAACATCTGGAATCAGCTGAAAGTAGCTGAAAAGGTTTAGATTTGCACAATGAAGCTGAAAGAAGCTGAAGCAGAACAAAAAGTGGAAGGAGCAGTAAAAGGTTGTATACACATTTAAAGGTTTGAAGGATGTAAAATGAGCTCAATTAATTTTCTATAAGGAAAAAAAATAGAAGAAAAGGCTAAATATTTTAAAAAGCTAAAGTTGCACCAATATCATTAATGACAGGATAAACAGCCATCTCTAAAATCCTAGTATTAAATTTGTATCACCTGCCACCAAAAGCAAAAAAAAAGCAACAAAAAAAAAAAGTTTTTGTATTGTCTGTGTATATCTCATGAACCACTGAACAAATCTTAATTAAACATTCAGAAATGTATCACTGTGTCTACAATGATTAACCTTTAGAGTCTATGTATGGCTTACACAGCTACTCAACTTTAGTCAACACAAACATAGCCATAACTTAGTCAAATGATATGTTAGAGATAGAGATTTTATGTGTATGCAGCAGAGAACCATTAACGACACCTACAATAAGCATCAGACGATTACAAGGACTCTTGCACTGTTGCTAGATTATGTGCATATTGTTATTTTCAAGGTTTGACCAAAATGTCTATAACACGTTTGATACTCAACAAAAGAGAGAGAGAGAGAGAGAAAGAGAGAGAGAGAGAGAGAGAGAGAGAGTCTTTATTGTCATTTGCACCGCAAGTGGTACATGTGATGAAACGAGATTATGTACACAGGGTCCCAGTTACATCCAACAACAAAATGCAAGAGAAAAAATAGTAATAACATCTAGTATATAACTAAAGAAAAACATCAACTAGAAATACACTAAGCCCTAATGTAATAGAAAAACATCATTATAAACAGCAGCACAAACATGAGTCTGTATGAGCAGATGGTCACAGATGAACACAGCAACAAGAAAACAGATCAGCATCAGCATGATGTGATATTTCACAGTGATTATTCTTATTATTTATTTATTCATGAGTCTAACAGCCTCAGGGTAGAAGCTGTTCCTCAGTCTAGTGGTTCTACATTTGATGCTCCTCAACCTCCGTCCTGAGGGGAGTGGGGCAAAGAGTGAGTGTGCTGGGTGAGTGAGGTCTTTCATGATGCAGGTGGCTCTTTTCCTGCATCTGGAGGTGTAAATGTCTGTGATGGTGGGGAGACTGACTCCAACAGACTTCTGTGCAGCCTTCACCACTCTCTGTAAAGCTTTTCTTTCTGCAGCTGTGCAGCCTCCATGCCACACATTGATGCTGGAGCACAGGATGCTCTCCACTGCACACCTGTAGAAGGAGGTGAGGACTGGGCTGCTCAGACCAGCTCGTCTCAGCCGTCTGAGGAAGTAGAGTCTCTGATGACCTTTCTTGATCAGGCTGGTGGTGTTGTTGCTCCAGCTGAGGTTATCATTCAAGTGTACACCCAAGTATTTGTAGCTGGAGACCACTTCCACCACTGATCCACCTATGTTCAGTGGGGTGTGGGTGTGTTTGTTCCTTCTGAAGTCCACAATCATCTCCTTTGTCTTCTTCACATTCATGTGAAGGTTATTGTCCTTGCACCAGCTCTCCAGGTGTTCCACCTCCTCCCTGTAGCTGGACTCATCATTGTTTGTGATGCATCCCACCACCGCTGTATCATCTGCAAACTTAACAATATGACAGCCTGGATGGGTGGCTGCACAATCATATGTGAGCAGAGTGAACAGAAGAGGGCTCAGCACACATCCTTGAGGAGAGCCAGTGCTGAGGGTAATGGTGGAGGAGGAGAAGTTGTGGATCTTCACGGACTGAGGTCTGTTTGTTAAGAAGTCTAGTACCCAGTTACAAACGGAGGGGCTTAGTCCAAGTGTAGATAGTTTGTCCATTAGAGTTTGGGGGGATCATGGTGTTAAAGGCAGATGTGAAGTCCACAAAGAGCATACGGACGTAGGAGTCCTTCTGATCCAGGTAGGTGAGAGCAGTGTGGACCACAAAAGAGATGGTGTCCTCTGTTGATCGGTTCTCACGGTATGCATACTGATGAGGGTCCTAGTTGATGTTGACGGTTGTCTTGATGTGGTTCATGACCAGTTTCTCAAAGCATTTTGCGACTATCGGTGTGAGAGCCACTGACCGATAGTCATTCAGACCAGTCACTGTGGAGCTTTTTGGAACTGGGATGATGGTGGCGGTCTTCAGGAAGGTGGGAACTGTCTCCAGGGCAAGTGAGGTGTTGAAGATGTCAGCCAGCACCTCACAGAGCTGATCCGCACATTCCTTCAGAACTTTCCCGGGGATGTTGTCCGGTCCAGTTGCTTTATGAGGGTTGATCCTTCTGAGACTACCTCTCACTTCTGCTGCGGTCATGCTGAGGTGCTCTTCATCTGGTGGTGAGGTGAGTCTGGTGCTGGCTGGTCTATTTGGGTCTTAAAAGCGTGCATAAAACTTGTTTAGGGCATCAGGCAGAGATGGGTCTTTTGGGCATTGTTTTCTCCTGCCTTTATAATCAGTTATGCATTTGATGCCCTTCCACATGCTCCATTGGTCTTGTGAGTTGAACTGACCCTCGATCCTCTGTGCATATGTGGCCTTGGCCTTCTTAATGCCAGTGACCAGCTCTTTCCTGGTCTTTCTCAGCTCCTCTGATGGTACATCCAGACCGAACGCGATTTCAACGGCAAAAAAGCTCAACACGCACGCAAGTGGACGCACTTTGTGTCCAGACCAAAAAGCCAGAAGCGAAACTACCCAGAAAACTGCTGCGCAGGGTTGCCAGATAAAAATTAATTAATCATCTAGTACTGTTGCTTATTTTTTATTTTTTTTAACCCAAACTGTCATATTTGCTGCGTGAGGGTCTGATAAGATTAATAATGTGTTGAGTTTAGTGAACATTTGCACTGAAAAGGGGTAAAAATAAATAAATAAAAAAATAAAATTCATGTTTATCTGGCAACCCTGCTGCTGCGGGGGTGTGGGGGAGGAGCTTACCGGTGTACCGAGTCGTCAATGCACTCCGCGAGGTGAGGAGCTCTTTATTTCTGTCTCTGTGGAGCAGACTTGACTGGTTGTGAAGGAATTGTCGCGAACACACAGCTACAATGAGTTTCTCTTCCATATTCCATGACTCCGCGGGTTTTTTCTGTGTTCCACAAACAATACGTCACATGCGCAATGGTTTCCGCGTCACTGGTTTCCGCGTCACATAGGGACTCTCCCCCTGACCCCCTCTCTTCTCCCCCGACTCTCCCTGATTGGTTGACACACCAACCAATCGGGTAGAGTTTGAGCGGCGTTTGAAAGTTGAACGGCGAAATCTTCAGCATGTTGGAGGCGTGCTTTGGAGGTTGACGCGGGTTCACGTGCACGGAAATCGCTCTCCAGCACGCTCAACACGCACGCGACGTGACGCAAGACGCCAGGAGGCTGCTGGAGGTGCGTCCACCATAGACTTTGCATGTAAACTGGACGTTCCTGCAGTAGAAAACGCATTCGGTCTGGATTCACCATGAGTCTCCAGACTTGAAGGCAGTGTTCCTAGCTGCCAGCAGGGTGCGAACCTCTGCGTTTAACCAGGGTTTTGTGTTGGGGTAACATTTAACATATTTTTTTAATGGATACATTTTCAGAGCATGTGCTAATATAACCCATTACTGATGAAGCATATAGATCCAGATCCACTGAGCTTCCATCAGCAGCTGCCTGCCTGAAAACGCTCCAGTCAGTTTTTTCAAAGCAGTCTCTCAGCATGGGGTGCAAAAGATTATCTTACAAAGTAATTCAAAGCTCTGTCAATGAAGGTGGCTGCCAAATATGTATTCTATGAGGTCCTTTAATTACTTTGTATTATTATCATTATTATTTTTTTTTTCTTATGGGAAACCTGTTATAAACACTGCAGCCTTCAGATTGTGTATATAAATGTTCTCTCTCAAATACTATTTTTTTTAGCCACAGGTGAAAATGATGAATGACTGGGCCTTGTGTCTTTAGCAAATCCTTCTCACATTTCCCTGTTGATACAATTATGCTCTTTAAATGTTTGATAGTTTCCCTTTTATTAACTATTAGTATCTAGTATGCTTAAGTTTGTAAGGGGAAAAAATGTGTTTTTAATGAAATTCCCCTATGGGTACATTGAAAAAAGTCACAGCAGTGCAAAAAGCCGAAAGGAGGCTCTTTTTTTTTTTTTTTTACATATCCTAGCCTGAGCCCTACCACCTCAGCTGTTGTAGATTTATGAGATGTTAACTGGCTTACAATAGCAGAGCCAGGAACTAAATGAGTGATTATAGCTAGTTTAATATTCAGAAGTTCACATGTGAAATGCCTTAAAATGCCTTGAAGGGTGGTGATGCTGTTTTATTCAATGGAGAGGAATAAAATAAACGGGCTTCCAGCAGACCAAGTTTATTTTATTTTGATTCTGCATGTCCTGTTAATTGCCTTTAAAATACTTTTTTTTTTACCATAACATTTTGATCCATTTGTGAATCAAACCAAATGTTAAAATATTGAATAAAGTACAATAAAAGTCATTCCTGCTAGTAGGGATCTAAGAGTTATGTATATATTGGCTAGAAAACTATTACAAGTGCAAGCAATAACAGTATTTCAGATTTAAAATGTGTGTGCAAAGAGTACAAAAAAGAGAGGAAAAGGGAAATGGTATGCATTTTTTTTCCTGATGCATGCTCACTAATCCAGGTAGAAAAACCTATAAAAGTCAAGTCAGGTCCTCTGGATGGGTTCAAAAAGAAAAAAAAAGTATATTCATCTTTCATCTGAAAGACTTCTTCAGTCTGAGGTGCTGTACTAAGCTTAAGCTAAGTCTTACAAATAACACTTTTCTCATAGCGGATAAACCAGTTTGCTGTTGACGTTCAAAACTGAAAGACTGAAAGATGAAACGTGTCTACATTAGTTTTATTTATTTTTAACCTGTCCAGAGGACCTGACTTAACTTTTTAGATATGCATTTGTTTGTTCAAAGGCAGAACCATCCAGACAATGAACGTTCTTGTATATTCTGACTTTTTTCCATATATTGTTAGAAGCATTTAAATGATATCAAAATCAAAACAGCATCCATTAACTTGCTGAAATGTAACAGTGCTGCTTCATCACACAGAAAGACTGGCAGACAGACAGGCATATCTAAAGATATAGCCAGACAGACAGGTGGGCAGGCGGACAGACGGACAGGCGGGTGGATAGAAAGAAGGAGGGACAGACAGACACATATGTAGAAGGAGGGACAGATATATATATATATATATATA
>JBBPBX010024390.1:13709-30469 GCA_038048925.1 Garcialebias charrua | reverse complement strand
GTCCCTGTTGGGAGACTCTCAGAGCTCCAGGCTTGGGGCCCCTGTGTGTCTGTGGTTCCGGTCCTCCCTGTGTTAGTCAGAGTCAGAGAGAGTCAGAGAGTCTTTATTGTCATTTGCACCGCATGTAGTACATGTGATGAAATGAGATTATGTACACAGGGTTCCAGTTACATCCAACAACAAAATGTAACTGGGACCCTGTGTACATAATCTCATTTCATCACATGTTACCATCCTGTCCTGTGGGTGCGGTCCTGAGGGTCCCCACATCCACCATTAAACATTCTTAAGGGGAAATCTTATAGTGACAAGCATGCTCACACAGATGTTTAGATTCAGGTGTTTATCAGATAGACACTCAGTATCACAAAATAAATAAGACTCTCATATTGAATGTCATGATTGTTAATGTATCATATATTTGATACAGTGCTGTTTATATGAATCTTTATTTCTGCTCTTTAAAAGTCAAATACACAATGTGTCTCACACTAATTATAGCCAGACATTTAATTAGATTCAAAGATTAATTAACAGCTTATCTTATCTATCAAAGGGCTAAAGATAACTATCTAATTAAGAATATGAACGAGGAACAGCAACAAACTTTGTCAAACAAAGAAGTCTCAGACATCCTTGTTATCTCCAATCATCCTTCCTTTTCTCTTCATCTATTCTTCTTCTAATCTTTTCTTTCTCACTGTCAGTTCTTCCCTCAGACATACAACACCACCCCAGCCCTGCTCCTGATGTTTATTGATTGCCAAAGTTCAGACAAGAGCATCACTTAATGTGTTAGCTTTGTGACCCGCCTTTGTTTTGAGGGCTGTGCTGCTCCCATAATATTGAAAATTGATCCGTCTATCCCAGCTACCCTTTGTTCATACCTCACCCTTCACTTTCCTTTAATCCATGTGTTTGTTTTCTTTCTGAGAATGGCATCTACATGGCTAAGCAGCGGTTTGAGAGCTGATTAGCCAAGCTGCACGCCTGAATGACTGCAATGATGAGCTCCTTGAGGTTTGATGAATCAGCCAATAAATGGACATGTTTGATTATCTGACCTATGAACTCTGCTGTCACCACAACAGGTTTCCCTTTCCACCATCCTTCCTTCTCCTTGTCCTCTTCACGCCTCTATCTCTTCATTGTCCCTCTCAAGTGAAGATCTGAAAATGAGGTCACACTTGTTTGAATACAAACATGTGCATCTGAAGGGCAGCTCATCCTTGAAACGATTCACTGTACACTTGTATTACCTCTGATGGAAGATAGAGACAGTTATTTTATTCTAATGTAACTGATTCTTTGTCACATGCTTGTGAAAATATGTTTTAAATAAAGGCCTGGCATTCCTTGAAGTCTATGTTGTAAATTACTTCTAGCTTTGACTGCACCAAATTTCAGAACATTTGTAAATTTGACAAGGATATAGCAAATTTCTTTTTATTTTTCTCAGATTAGTTGGCTGTGGCAACCATCTTGAACTGGCTTGTCTCCAAACATTTTCAGTTGTGGATGTTTATGCAACAATTATTTCTTGAAGGCTTTGTTATAGTCCATCCAAGGGTTTTTGAGTTAATCCGCTTACAGACAGACAGAGTTGACTGTAAGTAGTTTATGTCACAGATTGTGTTCTGTTAACTCTAACTTTGTGTTGAGGAACAATCTAAGCTACTACAATCTTCCGATAAAATGGTGCCCGTGTACATGGCTTGCAATCCACCTCTGCTGACGGTGTTCTGATTTTGATTGTTTTGTTCATTTTTCATCGGGATATAAATGTGCTACTGTTGTGTGATCGACAACAGCTCCTGGATATCCGTTTTTCTGCCGCTGATGTCGCTTATTTGGTCCAGTATGAGCATACCTCTGGACGACCCCCTCTTCCCCCGCTGCTGATGGACCTGCCTGTTTACCTCCGCTGCTCCACTCACCTACCTGCCCGGAGGTGTCGCTCCAGATGCTGGGGGAAAAGAGCTGGTCGGCTGGTGAAGCTGAAAGCCCTGCGTGCTGCATCTTCCTCTCCACCTGATGGCCATGATTTCCATCTCCAGCTTCCCGCGTGACCGTACCACGTAAACAACGGGAGTTGGCGGCCGGTGCAACGCACTGCTCGTCCCAGAGGAGTTGTTATTGAAAATCTGCGTCTGCGTCCGCTGGTGCGCGCTCATTCCACCGTTGCTCGAACGACCTCGGATAACATAAGGATGTGTGTGGTCAACGCAAGATCTGTCAACAACAAAACTTTCATCCTCAGGTCAGGACTCTGCATTCTACACTCATCTCCAGGCCAGCGGTCACTCTTTCAGGGATGGAGATGTTCACATCCTTTATAGAGAGGAAAAATGGTTTGAGAGAGGAGTAAAGGAGGCCATCTTTGTGAAAAGAAACCGTCCATCATTAAACAGAGGTGGAGACCTCCGGGTTCAACTGTCCCCCTCTTACAATGCTGTTATTGTGTCACGGTCAGCGGCCCCGCTGACTCCCCTCCCTTTAGCCTGACCTCACACTTACTCCCTTCTGTCATATTTTTGCCCCTTCTGTCCCCAGTCCTGTAGTTTTACCATTCATCCCAGTAATGCCTGTCACCCTTCCTCTACTCCTGTCTCCCTGCACCATGCCTTCCCTGCTTAATCAGTTCATCTGTAAACCACTCATAAAATGTCATGTTTTTCCATCTTGCTTTGTTCCTCTGCCCTTCTGATTTTTGTTCTGTTCTTTGTGTGATTTGTTTCTTGTTGTAACTTTGTCTCTGTCATTTCTTTTCACTCCCTCTTCAGCCCTGATTCTACTCTTCTACTCACTTCTTCTGCTCCTCATGCCATTGTTTATTTTTCCTGCTATGTTTTGCTTTTTACCCATCTGTCATTTCTCACAGCCACTCCTGTCAGTCAACTGTTCACCACACCCCTTCTTCCTCAGCTTATCAATCAGTCTTCATTCCTTCCACCTGTTCAGCTCAGCATTTAAACTCCTGCCATCTACCTCCAACCTACCCAGTCATTGTTATTTGGTTTCAGCTCTGTTCTCTGTTATCACAGACAACACAATCCTTCTGTACCCATCCTGTTTGCCAGTCTGTTAGTTTGTTAGTTTTTGCTGCCACGCCAGCTTTTGTTTTGTGTTGTTTAAAAATAAATAAGTTTTATTTTAAAACAAATCTCCTGCTTCAATTATCCTGCCTGCTTTTTGGGTTCAAACCAAAATGGATCGTGACAGAATGACTGGCCCAACTGAACCCAAAGGTAGGATGATCACTTTGTTTGAGTTTTTTGCCCGTGAGGCTGAGAAGACTGCCCAGAGGGAGAGAGTGGAGGAGATGAAGGATCTGTTCAGGGGAACCCGCCTGGCTATAAAGCCCGTTTCCTCCTATCCACCTCAGTGGCTTCATGAGGGACCTTCAGAGGAGGAACCAGACACTGATAAGGAGTACTGGTTCCCCTCTGCTCCAAGCTCACGCCGCCAAGGTCAGAGGGTTCGACAACGGTCTCAGCTCGGCTCTCGCTCGCAGGAGGAGCGTGGGGGGATGTTGCTGGAGGGGCAGTACAGTCCTGATTCACCAGAGGTGTAGAAACGTTGGCAGGCTTATGTGGAGGCAAGATACCTGCATTCGCCCAGCCATGAGGAGGTCCAGATGGTCGCTCCTCACACCTGCCTGCCTGAGGGTGTCACTTCACCAGCTCTCTTGACTCCTCAACCACCTGCTGAAGCTTTATCACCCCCACCACCCACCTGTCCAGCTTCTCACCGCTGCAGAAGGAGAGGTCGACATGGGACCCAAACCGTCTCTCTGCCTGGGTCACCCATCCCTGCTCCTGGAGTTCCACTGACCCCCATGTCGCCCGTTGCCGCCGCAGGGGCTCCATTGACCCTCATGTCGCCCGCTGCTGTCGCTGCAGGGGCTCCACTGACCTTCATGTCGCCCGCTGCCGCCGCAGGGGCTCCATAGACCTTCATGTCGCCCGCTGCTGCCGCAGGGACTCCACAGACCTTCATGTCGCCCGTTGCCGCCGCAGGGGCTCCACAGACCTTCATGTCGCCCGCTGCCGCCGCAGGGGCTCCACAGACCTTCATGTCGCCCGCTGCTGTCGCTGCAGGGGCTCCGCAGACCTCTACATCGATATCGCCCGACTCGCCGCCTGCAAGCTCCTTGCCCGACTCGACGGCTGCTCTTGCTCAGTTCAACGAGATTGGGTTCCACTCACCCCAGCTCCAGACCAGTGACTTTTTTTAAAATAAATAATACCTTGTTACGGTTATTAACCTCTGCCAGAGACGATCCAAATCCAGACAATATTAACCTTATGATTTCTGTTGCAAAGAGCTTTATGTGTTCTCAGCATGCTCTGGCCCAGCTTCCCATATATGAAGGGTTTTTGAGTAAGATGAGGACTCTAACACCTGCCGAAGCAAACTTTCAGCCTGCAGCCACGAGCCTCCAGCCTGCCACAGTTGTTCCACAAGCCGCAGGGTCTCCTGTGAAAGAACCTGAAGCAGGTGTCCCTGAACCGGCACCAGAGTCCCTGGTGGGAGCCACTCAAGTTTCCTGTACCGAGGAGTCCCTCGTGGGAGCCACTCATTTCTTGTGCCGAGGGGTCCCAGGAGGGACCCTTTCAAGTTTCCTGTCCTAAGGGGTCCCAGGAGGGATCCCCTTAAGTTTCCTATGCTGAGGGGTCCCAGGAGGGATCTTCCCATGCCATCTGTAGTCGGGATGTCTTCATTCCGACCGTCAAAGACCCTGTTCCTGCCGTCGAAGACCCTGTTCCTACTGTCGAAGAACCTGTTCCTGCCGTCGAAGACCCTGTTCCTGCCGTCGAAGACTCGTCTTCGGCGCTCGCCTACGCTTTGGCTGATACAGGCGACTCTTCGGCGCCCGACTACGCTTCGACTGATGTAGGCGACTCTTCGACGCTTGACTACGCTTCGGCTAAGGCAGACGACTCTTCGGCGCCCGACTACGCTTCGGCTGATGCAGATGACTCTTCGGCACCCGACTACGCTTCGGCTGATGCAGGCGACTCTTCGGCGCCCGACTACGCAACGGTCAACAGCTCCCTCTCTGGCCCAGCAGCTGCAGCACCTCCCTCTCTGGCCAAGCAGCTGCCAGCACCTCCCTCTCTGGCCTAGCAGCTGACAGAACCGCCCTCTCTGGCCCAGCAGCTGCCAGCACAGCCCTCTCTGGTCCAGCAGTTGCTAGTACCACCCTCTCTGGCCCGACAGCTACCAGTACCGCCCTCTCTGGCCCAGCAGCTGCCAGCACCGCCCTCTCTGGCCCAGAAGCTGCCAGCACCGCCCTCTCTGGCCCAGCAGCTGCCAGCATTGCCTTTTCTGGCCCAGAAGCTGCTAGCACCGCCTTCTTTGGCCCAGCAGCTGCCAGCATGCCCTCTCTGGCCCAGCAACTGCCAGCACCGCCTTCTCTGGCCCAGCAGCTGCCAGTACCTCCCTTTCTGGCCCAACAGCTACCAACACCTCCCTCTCTGGCCTAGTAGCTGCCAGCACCTCCCTCTCTGGCCCAGCAGCTGCCAGCACCTCCCTCTCTGCCCCAACAATTGCCAGCACCTACCTCTCTGGCCCAGCAACTGCCAGCACTTCCCTCTCAGGCCCAACAGCTGCCAGCACCTCCTTCCCTGGCCAGCAGCTGCCAGCACTTCCCTCTCTGGCCCAGTAACTGCCAGTACCGCACTCTCTGGCCCAGCAGCTGTTAGCACCTCCCTATCTGGCCTAGCAACTACCAACACCTCCCTCTCTGGCCCAGCAGCTACCAGCACCTCTCTCTCTAGCCCAGCAGCTGCCAGCACCTCTCTATCTGGCCTAGTAGCTGCCAGCACCTCCCTCTCTGGCCCAGCAGCTGCCAGCACCTCCCTCCCTGGCCCAGCAGGTGCCAGCACCTCCCTCTCTGGCCCAACAGCTGCTAGCACCTCCCTCTCTGGCCTATCAGCTGCCAGCACCTCCCTCTCTGGCCCAGCAGCTGCCTGCACCACCCTCTATGGCCCAACAGCTGCTAGCACCGCCCTCTCTGGTCCAGCAACTGCCAGCACCACCCTCTCTGGCCCAGCAGCTGCCAACACCGCCCTCCCATTAGCTGCCAGCACCGCCATCTCTGGCCTATCAGCTGCCAGCACCGCCATCTCTGGCCCAACAACTGCCAGCATTGCCCTCTCTGGCCCAGTTCTGCCCTACTTCTAACTCTGGTCCGGCTCTGGACGTCCGCCCGAACCCTGGTCCCACTCTGGACGGTTTCTAGGACGTCCACCTGATCTTTGGCCTCGCTCTGGATGGTCCCCGGGTTGTCCCTTGTTTTGCATGTAGCCCAGGGCCGTTTATGTGTATTTGTGTTTTGGTTTCTCTTGCTCCCAGGTCTGGTCCTGTCGGGTTTTTTTTTAGGTATTTTGCCCTTGCCCTCTGTCCTTCTGTTTGTCCCCTCCACCCACCCTGTTCTAGCTTAGGTTCCTTCTTTTTTCTTGAAGATCCGTCAGGATGCCGGACCTTAAAGCTGGGGTCTGCGATATTTGAACACTCTGGGACTCTGGGATTTAGAAATATTTTCAGCGCAGAAAAGCATTCTGCTCCCTCCCCTCAGAGCAATATATGGCACAGTGCTCTGCAGCTGAACTTGGGATCTGCTCCGCCCCCTGCTGCTCTCTGCTCAGAACCGCTGTGATATTCTGTGTTTATGGTAATAAAACCTTCTAATAAAATAAAATAAAACCATGGAGCGCTAGTCCTACAACCCAAAATCCAGCAGAAATCATCAGAGGTTCACGAAGCAACGTTTGGACATGATTTAATTCGCTCGTGACTTCCTCATGTCGCTGCGCTGGTCTGGAATGTCTGGAATGCTCCACCTCCTCCTGTCTCTGCGCTGCGATATTCTGTGTTTATATGATAATATAACTGTTTAAAAAATTTAATAAAACCACGAATCACTCATCCTACAACACAAAATCCAGCAGAAATCATCAGAGGTTCACAAAGCAACGTTGGACATGTTTTAATTCGCTCGTGAGTCGTGACAAATCCATTTCCTCATTCCTGTCAGTGCAGGATGAAGCGATCACTTGGCTTTTGGCAAAAAAACTAAATAAAAGTCCAGCTCTGGGATAAAGAAGGGATATTTAATACATTTTGTGTCACATAAAAAACAGTCCTGCATCGCTTTGCAATCCTTTGAATGAGAACGAGCTGCGGCTGGGACAGGTGGGGGCGTGGGTTGGGGCGTGACAAACAACTCTGTTTTTATTGGCTGTCAGTGTCCTGGTCACTCTTGTGTTTTCAGTGTTTTTATAAATGCTGATAGAGAAGCAAGGGGACTATAGTTTTTTTCAGAGATTACTTTGTCTAACATCAGTTTGTCAGTAGATAGTGACTGAGTGAAGAAATATGTTAAAAATATATTGTTTGAAAAGTTAGACTACATTACAATCTTACATACTATAGCTTTAATGGGGAGGCTATGTCACGGTCAACGGCCCGACTGACTCCCCTCCCTTTAGCCTGACCTCACACTTACTCCCTTCTGTCATATTTTTGCCCCTTCTGTCCCCAGTCCTGTAGTTTTACCATTCATCCCAGTAATGCCTGTCACCCTTCCTCTGCTCCTGTAGTTTGCTCCTGTATTTTTACCATTCATCCCAGTAATGCCTGTCACCCTTCCTCTACGCCTGTCTCCCTGAACCATGCTTTCCCTGCTTAATCAGTTCATCTGTACACCACTCATAAAATGTCATGTTTTTCCCATCATGCTTTGTTCCTTTGCCCTTCTGATTTTTGTTCTGTTCTTTGTGTGATTTGTTTCTTGGTGTAACGATGTCTCTGTCATTTATTTTCACTCCCTCTTCAGCCCTGATTCTACTCTTCTACTCACTTCTTCTGCTCCTCATGCCATTGTTTGTTTTTCCTGCTATGTTTTGCTTTTTACCCATCTGTCATTTCTCACAGCCACTCCTCTCGGTCAACTGTTCACCACACCCCTTCTGCCTCAGCTTATCAATCAGTCTTCATTCCTTCCACCTGTTCAGCTCAGCATTTAAACTCCTGCCATCTACCTCCAACCTACCCATTCATTGTTATTTGGTTTCAGCTCTGTTCTCTGTTATCACAGACAACACTGTCCTTCTGTACCCATCCTGTTTGCCAGTCTGTTAGTTTGTTAGTTTTTGTTGCCATGCTAGCTTTTGTTTTGTGTTGTTTAAAAATAAATGAGTTTTATTTTAAAACAAATCTCCTGCTTTAATCATCCTGCCTGCTTTTTGGGTTCAAACCAAAATGGATCATGACATATTGCTAGTATCACTCAGCCCTCTGTGAATAGCAAACAACCATCAGGGTGCTAACAATCCATCGTTAGGCTGATGGTCTTCCTTGATCATGTGAGCAGCTGGTTTTGGCTGTCATCAGCCAACTGGTTCTTCCACTGTGAGAGGGTGCTATTTATAAGACTGAGCTGAATACAGCATCTCAGACTGAGGAAGTCTTTCGGACAAAAGACGAAACGTTTCTACAATTTTTTTTTTTGCTTTGTTTTGTTTTTTGAATGTCCAGAGGACCAGACTTAGACATATTTAGATTTTTATAACTGGATTATTGAGCATACATCAGGGTATTTCATCCTCAGGGATTAATTTCAAGAGCACAATTTGGACTTTTTCTGCATCACAGAGACTTGTATGTCGCCGGGTGAGTCCAACGCCTTGACAGATTTATTACCACCGAACTGTCTGTATTTTAATGACCCGTGGCCATCAGGTTGTGGTGGTGGTGGATTATTAACAATATTCAAATCATCTATTGACTGTAATCAACTGCCCTTTCAGGTTTCCTGCTGTAGTTTTGAGCTAACTGTCTTTGAACTTGGTCATTCATCAGCGACTTTATGCGCAAACGTCTACTGGCCACCTCGGTCTAAGGATTTCATCAATGAATTTTATGATGTATTGGCTGAAATCACATAAAAAATATGATCGTGTTGTCATTATTGGGAATTTTGATTTACATGTGTGCTGTCGTGAGAAGCCCATGGTTAAGGACTTTTTAGATTTATTAGACCCATTTAATCAAACTCGGCATGTAAACGGCCCCACCCAAGAGCGCGGACATACACTTGACCTTGTTTTAAATTGTGATGTGACTGTTAATAATCTTGAAATCAGTGACAATGTGTTTTCAGACAACATGCCAGTCCTGTTTGAGTTCACCCTCCCCCATCTAACTCCTAAACCGTGCATTCCTGCATGTTGCAGCCGGGCCATTAACCAATTCATTGCTGCACACTTTAAAGATGTTTACAACTCTGAATTGAGAATTCAGCCCACAGTGTTTCTCTCATCCACCGAAGAGCTGACATCCCAGTTCAACTCTGTCTGTTTAAAGGCTCTGGATCATGTTGTTTCTGTTAAATGTAAAAAAAAAATCAAAACTCAGAGCAGAACCTTGGCTGAATGATGTCACCAAGGTCGTTAGACAGCACTGCAGGAGGGCGGAGCGCAAATGGAGAAAAGAAAGGTTGCAGGTCTCATTTCAAATATTAAAAAAGTGTTGGTGTCATTATCAGAAAGCAGTACAAACTGCTAAATACCAATACTTTTCTGATATCATTGCCTCAAACTCTCTTAATTCACGAGTTCTGTTCTCTACCCTAAACTCTGTTCTCTACCTCACTGACCCATCACCTCTGGAAGCCTCGAATGAGCTATGCAAGAACTTCCTACATTTATTTTTAGAAAACATTGCAACCACCCGGGCTCTCATTTCTCCTCCAACTCATTATCCATCCATCCCAACTCAATCTGTTGCTGTATTTGATCATGATGAACCAATCTGTATCCTCTAGAGCAGGTCATGTATAACCTGAAACCATCTGGTTCCCCCTTTGATGTGGTCCCCCCTCGTCTATTAAAGGAGGTTTTTCCTACTCTAGGTCCCTCCATTCTTGCTATTGTAAATAGCAGTGTATCCACTGGCATGGTGCCAAAAACATTAAAACATGCTGCTGTTCAACCTTTTCTGAAAAAAAAAAAAAAAACCTTGACCCCTCAGTAGTATCCAACTTAAGGCCTGTCTCCAACCTCCCACTTTTTCTAAACTTCTAGAGAAAATAGTCGAGTCCCAGTTGAAGTGCTTCCTGGAGGATCACACTATCCTCGAGTTATTCCAATCCGGCTTTAAACCTCTCCACAGCACTGAAACTGCCCTACTGAATGTTGTTAATGACATCTTATCCACAGACACTGGTGATTCAGTGCAGCTTGTCCTATTGGATCTTACATCTGCTTTCAACACCACTGACCATGAGCTCCTCATTGCTAGGTTGGAGCAGTGGGTGGGCATCACAGGGTCAGCCCTCAATTGGTTCAGATTCTACCTCACTGACAGATCCTTTTGTGTTTCCATTAACTATTTTAGTTCTGCAGCGGCAGCACTTAAATGGGGGGTTACGCAGGTGTCCATCCTGGGTCCTCTCCAATTCTCCTTATACCTGCTGCCACTTGGTGCTATTTTCTGGAAACACAACATACCTTTCCACTTCTATGCCGACTGTCAAATTTACTTCCCCCAAGACAAAATGGTACATGCTCTATTCAACCACTGCTCGACTGCCTGGCTGACATCAGGGGCTGGATGGCTTTAAATTTCTTAAGTTTCAATGAAAAGAAGTATGAAGCCATGGTGTCCCCTCCCATCTAAACAATCACAAACCACTGCATCGACCTTTCTGCTCTAGCCCTGTCTAAAAAACAAAAAGTCACAAATCTGGGAGTGATAATGGACCCTTCCATGAAACTCAACAGTCATGTATTGACCGTTAAATCCTGTTTTTTTTTTCAGCTGAGGCGACTGTTTAAGCTAAAGCCCATATTATCAAAAAAAAAAACCTGAGACAGTAATTCATACATTTATTACATCTAGGCTTGATTACTGCAATTCACTCCTGTTTGGTATCAGTCAGACCACCATTGCACAATTACAACTGGTCCAGAATGCAGCAGCCCAATTTTTAACCAGAACAGGCAAAATAGAGCACATTACAACAGTCTTGGCTCCTCTGCACTGGCTACCAGTTCATCTCTGAATCCAGTTCAAAATTCTCTTGTATATCTAAAAATTGTTGAACAGTCTCCCCATCTCTCTGATTTGCTACACCTGTATGAAGTAGTGGAGAAAGTACTCAAACACTGTACTTAAGTAAAAGTACAAATAAACAGAAAAAAATGTACTCTAGTAAAAGTAGAAGTACCATATTAATATTTTTACTTAAGTAAAAGTGAAAAGTACTTGCTTTTAAAAATACTTAAAGTATTAAAAGTAAAAGTATTTGCTGAATGTATCTAATACAATGGTCTACAATAATAAAGTGTCCCTACCGTGTGTATATTTTCTGTTTCTGTAATGCGTTTAGTGTTCCATTTTAATGAACAATGCTGCAGATAATACATGTTTTTATTGCGTTTACTCTGTGACACCATTCACACTTGGACTTGTGATTCTGTGCATCAGAATTTCAGGGATGACCTACAGAGTTAAATGTCATTAAGCAAAATAAGAAAGAGGAATGATTATACCTTTGACAGTTTTTATTTAACACAAACAAAACCAGTGTCATTTTCACTGCAGTAAACACGTTTAAGTCTGCCTGAAAAAAGGGGCATTAGACACAACTGACAACGAAATAGACAACGATCATTTCAACTCGTTTGTCATCAATGCTAGTTAACAAAAAAAGTCTAGTTAACCTTGTAATGAGCCTAAAGTGAACAATATTTTAACTTCTTGACATAACTTTCAAAACTTGGACCCAAGTGTCGAGCCATTTGGAGACATCTCGTCTCCTGTCCTAACATCCCGATCCCATGAACACATTTTAACATTGTGGCAAGAATTTCTTGTTTAAGTTTAGAAGAAGTTGATTCTCAAAGTTTTGGGAGTCCAGTCTGGCTCTTTTGGGCGAGAAAATCTGTCCCGCTGTACTGAAAAGTCTCTCACATGCTGCTGAGGCAGGCAAGGGTGTATTTAACTTCAAAGACAAATTGCATACTGCAGGGACTGACTTGAGAACATCCATGGTAGTGACTGTGCTGGCCAAGTATCCATCTAGCTGTCTGGCACTTTCTGGAATGTTGTCCTTCATGACATTAAAGTAGTCCTCCTCCTCTGATGAGCTTGAGTTGTTACCAGGGAGCTGCACTGACTCCTGATCCAAGTGGGTCTTGATGTAGTTCAGGCCTACACACAACAATCATCATTATTACCAAACAGAGGAGACATAATTCATCTAATTACCTAAATGAGACACATGATTTAATCGACACCACTGTACTTTCAAAACAACAAAGTATGTGTCTCAATAACCAGAAATGACCATAAAAGAAGAAACTAATTTTGCTCCTCAGTGGAATAAGAAAAACAGATGGGGATGGGGAGACAGCTAATAATTTCATTAGATAATACACTGCTGTACACTGTGCAATGCATTCAGTTTTTGCTTTAAAACATTTTATGACGATCAGGAGCTGTTCTTTACATTATAAAACACTACAGCATTTATAATTTATAAAAAGTTGGCAATGTGAGGAACAGTTTAAATGATTTACCCAGTTTCAGCTTGTGTTCATCACTTGTCCAGGAAGTACGAAACTTTGGAAGAAGAATTTCTGCAGCAACAAGTTCAGGGTCAGCAAGCATAGGTCCAAAGCGCTACTGGATTCCTCCTTGCAGGGCATCGATCAGTGGCTGGCAGAACTTAGAGGAGAGTCGTAGTCCACCTTCACTGGACTCCGGTCCTTTCCTTTTGATGGCTGTTGCAGTCAGTGCAAGGTATTGCTGGAGATGAGTGCTGTGCTATTGCTGAAAATAAAAATATACTCTTAATACCAGTAAATATAAAAAAGTTAAGTCAGGTCCTCTGGATGGATACAAAAAAGTTGTTGAAATGTTTCATCTTTAATCTAAAATACTTTTGTCAGTCTGAGGAGCTGTAAAAGGAGGACCATCAGCCTAACAATGGATTGAGCTAACAATGTATCGTAAAGGCTCGGATATAGTCGCGCTTTGGTCCGCAAGCTGGAGCGCACGTGCTGCGCGCGCACTGTGCATGCGTTTATGGTGTGGCACGGCAGCGCTTGGCAAAGTGCTGTTCTTTTACTGACCAGCAGGTGGCAGTACCCTCTAAAACCTGTGCATATGTTGCAAGAAAGGGTGTAGAAGAAGAAATCTACCGTAGAAGAAGAACTGTTTGAAATCACACAACAAAAAGAAATAGCTTTCCGCTCGCGTGCTGAACTGTTGTCTTTATTTGCGGCTTTAATGCATGGAGTCAGCGGAGGAGAAAGCGATCACGTGACTTTTGGCGAAAAAACAAAAGAAAAGTCCGACTCCAGATCAGGAATGAAGGAGAATTTAATACATTTTGTGTCACAAAACATTCCTCCATGCCTCGCGACGCCGTTTCCACGACCACAGCGGCGCAGACAGCTGCAGAATCTGGCGTGAAGGCTGTCGGTGAGGTCCACACCCGACCTGTCAATCAATTCGGCGCGCGCGCTAGGCTTGCGGAGCTTCAAAATCTGGGAGGTGCACGACCACGCGCGAAACCAACGCGCTGGCCAAAGCGCGGGGGCGGGGACTTCGCGATTGCGTCACTTTGGCCGCGCGCCCTATGCGACGCGTCAACTATATCCTAGGCTTTAGGCTGATTGTCCTTCTTTTACATGTGAACAGCTAGTTTGAATGTCAACAACAAGCAGGTTGACCCAATATGAGAAGGTGCTAGAAGACTGAGCTTCTTGCAGCTCCTCAGACTGACAAAGTATTTTGGATTAAATATGAAACATTTCAACAACTTTTTCTTTTTTTTTATTCATCCAAAGGACCTGATGACTTTTATAGATTTTTCTACCTGAATTATTTGGCATGCATAGGATACTCTTAATAAATAAATAATAAATCTTAATCCTAATTTATACAAATTATATACACCTAATAAAGAATCGCACAAGTCCCAACCCCTGAACTAAACTGTCTTCTCACACAGCCATTTCGGATGTCCACTTTAATTGGAGCAAAAACCTGCAGTCACAGCAACCTTTTTATGGATAAGTTTGAGACCACTGCTTTAAAGTAACACAGTGTTAATCCTGTCATTCTATAATATATCACCTTATGAATAAGCTTGGGGCTAACGAGTTCCAAGCCACACAAGCAACAAACACCCAAACACTGCAGCTCATGTTATTTAGCAGCCAAGCACAGCGTTAGCAACATGCGTGTTGCCAGTTCATGCAAGATTATAATAATTTAGTTGTTTACTTGTGAGCAAGGTGCAGTTGAACAAGAAGCTAGCTAAGGTTACATAAGACTTCACTAACCTAAATTAATTTCACATGCTAAAGTAAGGTAGCGTTTAGCAACTTCACTTACCTCAACGTGTTTTTTTCAGATTTGACGGCGAATTTTTGAAAGACAGGACTTCATCGTTTCGGGGAAGGCAAAGTTGACCGGAATCTCCACGAGTTGTTTTTAGAACTGGGTAACTCAAAGAAGTTTTTTAATAAGGCCATGGGTGGCGCGTATCTTCTTGCTCACTCTCTGTGGTGAAATCCATTTTGGGTGTGTCAGAGGTGTGAGAGCACGCAGGTTGTCTACGTCACTGGCACAGCTCTTGCTGAAGGCGGGTCTAATGTTACCTGCCTGCTTTGCATTGGTTACTTTCTACGTCCGTAACTTTCAAACTAACAAACAAAAAAAAAAAGCAGCAATGTGACTTGAATGTAACGTGTAACGCAACGCATTTTAGAAATGTAGTGTAGTAGAAAGTACAGATACTTAATGCAAAATGTAGTGAATGTAAAGGATTTTGGAGAGTCAGTATTAAACTGACACCCTTTACCTTAATTATTTACTTATTCAGATTGAATAGTAATTTACGGATTCTTTTCTTTTTCAGTTTACCCAATATTTCTGTGATTGTTTATAACAAATAAACCATAAAGCCATTAAGTGACCATGAGACGTTGATTTTAGTTGGTATGTCAAAAGACACTACCTTTTATTTAAAATAAATCAACTAAAATTAACACCATTACACTTGATTGACGGATTTCACTTTCTTGCAATTTAACACGCATCAGCACACTTAAATTGTAACAACAGACACAAGTAATGAGTTGACATGTTACTTTTTAATATGTGGCTCTTAGCTTAAAAATGTAGTTACCATCTTAGAATGAAATAAAAGAGAGTTTGAGAGGAATAGATTAAAGATGGAGAGAGGAAGAAATCTATTTTGAGTTTAACCAGAGACGACACTTCTCCATACGAAAACCAGCTCGACTCCAGTGCACGTTCCATTAAACATCAGTAACTCTGTACCTGTTAAGACGTCCGTCTCGGTTGGTAGAGTTGAGAAGCAGTTTAGCTTCACAGGTTCTGGGCCCGTGAAGTCCGGTCATACCTCGGCGTGTTTATGGATTTGACGTGTCATGAGGCCTGCTTTCTCCGTCAAAGACAGTGGCAGCTTCTGGGTTAGTTTCAAAATAAAGCATTCCTCAAGAAAGTCATAGAGAGCTTTTGCTCTGTGAACTTCATGGAGTCATCCATGAGTTCTAGCTGATAAGTCAGTCTTTGGCTCTTGACCAAACCTTAATCAGCGATCAAGACAAAGAGCTTTCAGGTCTCACTGTCTGTTTAACTCTGAAGTGTTCCAACTCTGCAGAACTCTGAATAACTCTGAAGCGTTCCGGGAAGCAAAACGCTTTTACTAAAAGTGTTGAGACCAGAAGAATTCAGTCTTCTCATTGGTTGTGGCCAAGAGGAGACAGTGATAACGTGAAGCTTGACTTCGAGGTCAACAGAGAGTTTGTTTAGAAAACAAAGAGGACTGTTTTAGGAAAGGTGTCTGAAAGTGAAGACATACAGACACATGAGAGTTTTAGCTGTTTCTCATCTTAAAACAAAACTGAACAAGTCAGTTTGACATATTATTCAACTCTGACACTTATTAGACACTTTCATTTGCAGAAGTGACACAGTAATGCTTCACATTAAAGAATAACACAGCATATAAACACATATCATGAAAATGACAAAATGTTATTCTTTTGATTACATTAGAATAAAATTAAAGAATAGTGATAGTCTTTGTGAATGAATATGTTGTTTGATTCTAACTAACAAAGACTACATGTCTGTTTGTTGAGAGGTCAGTAAATGTCATCACTGGACATCGTCATGTCCACTACAAATAAGTGAAAGTACCCATGTTTTTACTTTCCTTAAGTAAAGTACAGATACATGAAAAATGTACTTAAGTACAGTAACAAAGTACTTGTACTTCGTTACATCCCACCACTGCCCGTATGTCCCGCCACGTGCTCTGAGGTCAACGGACCAGTTAATTCTAACAGTTCCAAGAACTTGTCTTACCATACCATACCATACCATTTTATTTATAAAGCACTTTAAACAGGAACAAGTCCACACCAAAGTGCTGGACAAACAAACACGCAACAGGCAACACAGACAATGAAGTACAACACGAAAAACATAAAAACATTGCAGATCATAAATCAAACGATCCAATACAAATCAGCTGGCATTGAAAGCGATGGAGTAGTAGTGAGTTTTTAACCGGGATTTGAAAACCGAGAGGGAGGGGGCCTGTTTGATGAGCAGCGGTAACTCGTTCCAGAGTCTTGGGCCTGCTACAGAGAACGCCCTGTCACCCCTGCGCTTAAGGCGAGTTTCTGGAACTATTAAGAGTACCT
>JBBPBX010024389.1:24291-39705 GCA_038048925.1 Garcialebias charrua | reverse complement strand
AAAAAAAAAAAAGAAGAAAGAAAGAAAGTAAATATGTGATGTCGAACTGCCCGAGAAATGTTGAAATAACTTGACATGTTTTGAGTGGTTTGCAATAATCTCTTTTATTCGCACATGAATGTAGCTCGTGCATATTGTGTAACGTTGCTACATTTAATTAAACTAACGGGATGGTTGAAAAAAGCACCTGAACACCTCTTCTCTGCATGAACTGCTCCTGCCTGCACTGAAAGTGCACGTGAGATGCAAACACTCACACAGTACACACAACCATCTATGCACACAACCCCTTTTCTTTCTCACGGCAGCAGGCAAAGGGGAGGAGTAGCGTTTTTTTTTTTTTTTGCAATAAACTTTATTTCAACCAGATAACATTACAAATATCTTCCAAATCAAAAGCAACAATAAACACACAAACACACAAAAAATATGCATAACTATCACAGATCCTATTAAACTAGACCTCACATTTCTTAACCCAATATAAATGCAACTATCTCAACAAATATACAAAATAAATTCAGGTATAAATAGAGGTTCTGAAACAAAAAAGCAATAAATACAATACAAAAAGAAAAATAATACTAAACAACAAAGAGGTCTGCTTATGGGGTAAAATTAAATTTCTGAATAAGAGTTTTTGTTCTAATAAGTTTTTTATTGTTAAAATTAAGCTTATCAATAGAGGCAATATATATATTTTTAGGTCAGTTTCTTTAAAATTATTAAGAGGGTATTTTTTCATTCCACTTCATTTTGTGTTTATAATATTTTGCCAAAATAATAATTAGATTTATTATAAATAGTTCGTCTGAAGAAAAGAATGAATTATTAAAGACGAGCAATATTTGCATTTTTGATAACACAATATCGTTTTTAATTTTTTCAGTAAGCAGTTTTTGTATTTCAGACCAGAATATGTGAAAACACCAGAATATGTGAAAACAATCTACAAATAGATGTTCAATACTTTTGCCTTCACACTGGCAAAAAGAGCAGCTTTTGCTGACATTTGGGAAGAAACGGCAAATGTAGTCTTTGACTGGATAATATCTATGTAAATTTTTTAAATACAAATTCTTTAATTCTGTTAGATAAAATATATTTAGAAAATTTCAGCGGTTGTGGGGTGTAGGGGGCGCGCTTGGACAGAAAGACACAGGACCGCGGCTTTACGTACGGGTGTACGTAATGACGTACATCTTTATACAACAGGAAGCATCCTCAGCGGAACCAGTTAGACCTTCACAATAAGAGTCATCAACATGTACGCTTCCACACACTACTAACTTATCCAAAACTTTCAAAAGTATCTTGCACTGTACTTGTCGTTTTTCAAAATAATTAACATTCTACTCCAGAAAAAGAGGAATTTTGAGAGTATTTAGAAGTTTGACTCGTAATACGCGTCTGTGACTCTTATTGTGAAGGACGGAAATGAGTTCCACCGGCGTGTTCCGGTATTGCGGAAGTGAATGAAGCCGGGTGGGACTGGTTGGTTTGAATTAGCTGTTGTCATTTTTGCAGTCTACTCGGTAAGACATCATCTGTAACCCTCAGCCACAATGAAAACGAGATGTAACAAATGCTTTATTTTTATTTGACAGTAACTTAACATGTCAACCTCAGCATTGACTTGAGCACCACCATTACTTGAGATCTTTATGGTGGGGCTCTCGCGATGTGTGAGCAATATTTTGAAAATGACTCTTCAACAGTCAGTAGCAATGCTTTAAGTATTGCATGTGATGTAGAATGACTTTAACAAGTGCTAGGTCTGTAATCTTATCCTTTATTTTTTATTTTTTGTAGATTCTGCAGCCATGTCTGTGAACATCCACATCAACAGCCCTAATGTGAAGTACACAGAGACGCACATCGAGGCTCAGTATTCTTACCAGACCACATCGGTTCATCAGGAGGGGAACAAACTCACGGTGAGTCTGATCATTCCTCCCGCCTGAGCGCATCTGTTCAGCCTCCCGTCTCATCCTGATCTGTTTTTTATGGGATTTGTAGGTGACCCCTTGCACCACCCAGATGACCTTTCAGACGGAGCGGCGCGTTCCGCGGCTGGGCGTGATGCTGGTGGGCTGGGGAGGTAACAACGGGACCACCGTCACCGCTGCTGTCATGGCCAACAAGCTGGGTCTCACCTGGAGGACGAAGAACGGAGAACAGGTTAGCGTCTCAAATAGTAACTCATTCAAGGAAGTTACACGACTAAAAGTTTTTTTTATGAACTGCCCATAACCCAAGAGAATGTCTAGAACAGGGGTATATGCAACCTGTGGCTCTGGAGCCACATGCGGCTCTTTGGTCCCTCTGCAATGGCTCTTTCAAGCTTTGATCAAAAGTGACATAAAACTGAAGTTTGTTGCTTTATTGATTGATTGATTGACTATTATTGATTTATTGGTTATTTACTAACAACAATAAATTGCTAATTTAGCAGTTTCCAGGTCATTTGCCAACATACAGTATATTAACAGTAAATCTTGTTGACTATATCATGCTAGTTGTTTGTTAGCCACTTTAAGCTCACTTCCAGTCATACGGGGTGGTCTTTTACTCATATCTACCAATAATTCTTATTTTTTTTAATTACTTTTTTGGAGGGGGTGGCATACCTTTAAGATAAGTTGCTGGAATAAATATGTTGAGTCAACTTGATAATAAAAATTAAAGAAAAAAAAGTCAAATAAATGGAAGTATTTATTGTAATTTAAAAATTCAATTACATATCCAACAAAATGGCCTATTTTTTCATTTCATTCATTTCATTCATTTATTCATTTATATAGCACTTTACACAACCACGGTGGTGGTGACCAAAGTGCTTAACAAAAAACAGTGCAGTACTTAAAAAGACAGATTAAAAATCAAGAAAAACACAACATAAAAGCAAAAATAAAACCAGAAATGTCACCACATATTTAATTACTAAAAGCCAGTTTGAATAAAAAAGTCTTAAGCTTTGATTTAAAAGGGCCAAGTTCAGTAATCTGGCGTAGCTCAAGTGGGAGTGTATTCCAGAGTCGAGGTGCGGCCGCAGAAAAGGCACGGTCACCCCAACGTTTATATTTTGTCAGTGGAACAGAGAGCAGGAGCTGGCTATCTGACCTCAGAGACCTGGAGCGGGCGGGGAAACTTAACAACTCCGTTATATAAGTAGGAGCGAGGCCATTCAGAGCTTTAAAAACAAATAATAATATATTTTTTAACTTTATACTTTATTACTTCCTATTAGGATACTTAATGAATTATTTCCGCAATTAAAAAGAAAACTCACATATGCCTGCATATTTGTGTTTGAATTTTTATAAAACTAGAAAAAAATACATTTTTTAAATATAAATCCAGCCTTTTCTTTTGCCCTAAAATATAAATATATCAATAAATATTAAAAAATAATTTTATATTTTTTTCTTCATAATTCCATCTTCTGACTGGAAACCCCCCTCCAAAAGGCTTGAAGTGGACCATGGGCCACCAGTTGTTAATCACAGTTTTGCCAAGTTTTGCGGCTCCATAGACATTTAATTTAGTGAGCAAAGGGTCAGAAATGGCTCTTTTGATCATAAAGATTGCAGACCCCTGGTCTAGGGAGTGTGTGATGTTATAAGGTGTGGCTTACTGTCATAAAAAGTATTTATAAACTAATTACACTCAGTGATGTTTAATCTTGCCAGTTCTTCTTATTAGCGTCTACAAACTGGACAGTTTTCTTTGGTTTAACAAGTTGAACTTTAAAGCAACACATCTTCATTGTGTGTTGTTTCATTCCCAGAAAGCAAATTACTACGGCTCCCTCCTGCAGTCGTCCTCTGTTTGTCTGGGCTCAGGCCTGGAAGGCGAGGTCAACGTGCCATTCCGGGACCTCCTGCCCATGGTGCACCCTAATGACATCGTCTTTGATGGTACAGAGAACTTCACTGTTATTTAATCTTTCGTCAATACCGTATTTGTCGGTGTAAAATACGCACCTGTGTATAATACGCTTTGTCCAATTATTGCCAATAAACCAGAAAAAAACGTACATAATACGCTTCAGTGTTTAATACGCATCTATTATGCGTCACCGCTACGCGACGCGTCAGCGCATCATTTGCCCTGCTTAAAATGGCGGCCACAGAAGCGGGCGAGCACCAAAGGAATTTACAACAAAACACGGTAAAAACTATTATTTCTTTGCGAGAAAAATATATATTTCTTAGCTGACTTCATAGCAAACGGGCTCCTGAGCTTAACAAAACTAACGAAATGTTCAAATCAGCTGGATTTTAAAAAGTAGTTCGCCGATTTGCATTCAGGCGGGCGGGTCGGACGCTTTCTTTCTTTAAATTTAGCTAAATAAACGCTTAAAAAATATATTTCTTAGCTGACTTTATAGCACACGGGCTCCTGAGCTTAACCAAATGTGAAATCAGCTGGATTTAAAAATCCGCGGTGTGGTTTATGAGTTACGGTATCTTGCTAACAAAAACAGCGAACCTCACAGCTAACAGCAGCTACATCCAGAGCAGGGGGCGGGCAGCGACAGAGTCAGTCCGACCAGAGGAGGCTTTTTTCGGACACATGAGCTAGAAACGGTCTGGAAGTGTCTCCCTAGCGGACAAAAGTGGTACTGCACCATTTTTTGCCCAAAATGAAAAACAGCGATATCAGAGCGAAAAATGTGTCTAAAAATATGGGAAAAAATCCATAAATAATACGCTTCGGTGTATTACACGCAGGACATTCAAATGAGCAAAAAAAACGCGTATTATATACCGACGAATACGGTAATCCTGAGGGGATAGTTAATGGCAGCCAAAGGGCAATGAGTCATTCAGAAACTTTGTGTTCACTGATGTTGTGGCGCGAGGAGAATTTAAACTTGCCTTTTTGTTCCAGGTTGGGATATTTCCTCATTGGATCTGGGTAGTGCAATGGAGCGAGCTCAGGTGCTTGACTGGTCGTTGCAGGAGCAGCTGCGGCCACACATGAGCTGCCTAAAACCCAGACCATCCATCTATATCCCAGAATTCATTGCTGCAAACCAAGAGAGTCGTGCAGACAATGTCCTAACTGGTGCCATGGCAGAGCAGGTGACACATTTTCCCCCTTTAAAAAAAAAATACAATATATTTTTTGCACCCACTTCATTTGAAAGTAAATGTGTTTTTTTTCAGATGGAGCAGATCAGAGCTGACATAAGAGACTTCAAGAAGTCCAGCGGTGTGGACAAAGTCATTGTTCTGTGGACGGCCAATACAGAGCGCTTCTGTGACATCATCCCTGGCGTCAATGACACGACCAAGAACTTGCTTGCCGCAATCCAGGTGAGTTCAATCTGCAGACACTCCTCCAGAGCGATCATCACCAAACAGCTTGTGCTAAGATCCACACATCTTCTTTCTTTACCAGAGGGGAGCAGCAGAGATTTCTCCATCCACTCTGTTTGCAGTCGCCAGTATACTGGAGGGCTGCGCCTACATCAATGGTTCCCCACAGAACACCTTCACTCCAGGAGCCATCGAGCTGGCTGTCCAGAGAGGCGTGTTCATCGGCGGGGACGACTTCAAGTCCGGCCAGACCAAGATCAAGTCAGTGCTCGTGGACTTTCTGGTCAGCGCAGGTATCAAGGTGAGAGAAAGGATGCATGGATAGTAGCGGTACACATTTGAGTGTAGAAATGGTGAAACACAACACCAAACCAACAATATCCTTTTACTTCCCGTTTGCCTTTGACAGCCAACCTCCATCGTCAGTTACAACCACCTCGGCAACAACGACGGGAAAAACCTGTCGGCGCCGCAGCAGTTCCGCTCTAAAGAGATCTCCAAGAGCAACGTGGTGGATGACATGGTGCAGTCCAACCCCATCCTCTTCCAGCCTGGGGAGAAACCTGACCACTGTGTAAGCGAGGAACCGGCTACACGGACCAGTATTAGCTCGAGCGTGTCCGGGCGTTTGCAGAAAACAAACATCCAAAGTGCTTTAATGTCTTGTGTTTTATTTCAGGTGGTGATTAAATACGTCCCGTATGTGGGAGACAGCAAGCGTGCCATGGATGAGTACACATCTGAGATCATGATGGGAGGGCTCAACACCATTGCGCTGCACAACACCTGTGAGGTCAGTGTTTTTCCATTTCAGCAACAAATCTACTGCAAGAACAGGTTTAAGTGAAGTTGTTGTAGAGGAGGGAGGCTTAGGAGTAACTTCTCCTACGATAATCCACCTTGAGCTAATGCAGATAGACACGCGCAGGCCACATACATCTGGAGTCATTCTTCATGCCTTTCCCACCACAAACTGAATAATCAGTTTGTAGGTATTCAATGTTGAATGTAATTTCTGAATGCTGCACCAGACATAATAATAATAATAATAATAATGAATTCAATTTATAATGCACTTTTCATTAATGAAAATCTCAAAGTGCTACAACGTGCAACAGAATTAAATGTCAATAAAACAAGTAATAAAACAAGTAAAATCAATAACAGTATCAACTATTATTATTATTATTATTATTATTATTATTATTAACTAAGATCAAAAGTAAATGGTAAATTAAGCTTATTTATTTAGCGCTTTCCAGCCCCCTGTGAGGAGCCCCAAAGCGCTTTACAATACCAGCCATCCACCCATTCATACACACATTCATACACTGGTAGTGGAATCATGAGGAGGTAGAGTATGCTCGGTTGAAAAGAAAGGTCTTCAAGCCGCTCTTAAAGTCAACCAGTGACTGTGGAGCTCTCAGGACAGTCAGGAAGAGAGTTCCACAGGCGGGGGGCAGCCACACTGAAAGCCCGGTCTCCCATGGTCCTTAATTTGGTTCTCGGAATGTGAAGGAGATTACTGTTCTGTGACCGCAGCGAACGGGTGGATGAGTATGGAATAAGAATATCCTTCAGATAATCTGGTGAAGCTCCATGTAAGCATTGATGTGTAATGAGAGCAGTTTTGTACTGAATTCTGTAGGTGACAGGAAGCCAATGAAGGTTATGGAGAATGGGCGTAATATGTTCAAATTTACGAACTCTCAACAAGATCCTTGCTGCACTGTTTTGAATATATTGAAGTTTCTGAAGGTTTTTGCCAGGGATTCCAATAAACAGGGAGTTGCAGTAGTCGAGCCTGGAGGAGACAAAAGCATGGACGAGCTTCTCAGCATCGGAAAAAGTTAGGGATGGGCGAAGTCTGGAGATGTTTCGAAGATGGAAGAAGCAAGTTTTAAACAGAAGCTTAATGTGATTTTCAAATGTAAGATTGGAGTCCATTTTTATTCCAAGATTAGTAACAGAGGTGGAGAGGGGGATGTCTTGTCCAGAAAAGGAAAGTGTTGTTATAGGAGATGTTTGTACCTGGTGAGGGGTGCCAATCAGTATGGCCTCAGTCTTGGAGCAGTTTAATTGAAGAAAGTTCTGATTCATCCATGCCCTAATTGCCTCCAGGCAGGCAGAGAGGGCAGTGAGTGAAGATGGAGATGACAAGGTGGAAGATGAGGATGCTCCAGTCCTGATGTAAAGCTGTGTATCGTCGGCATAACAGTGAAAATAAATGTTGAACTGATTAATAATTTGACCTAAAGGCAGCATGTAAAGGGAAAACATCGTCTCCTCCCCCTGCTCAACACCCAACACATGCACACACACAGAAAAGTCTGCAGCTGCACTCACTTAGGAGGCGAGACAAAATTAGAGCAGGCTCGCAAAATATGGCAAAAACTTTTAATAATGATTAGACCTGTCTTGATAACTTATCACATGTTAACGTGCCACATGTGGTGGAATGACAAATAAAGAACCTTGAATCTTTGAAAAAATTTACTGGGAGATTAATTGTCTCAGAAATTATTGCGATAAACGACAATATTGTTTGAAATTTGACAATAATTCGTAATTATTGTCAAATTTAAGAAATGTTAGTTGATATATTTTGTGTGTAGTACCTTTTTTGACCACCAGATGGCAGTATACGACTGAACGGACAGATGGAAAGTGAAGAGAATGGGAGGGAGGTATGATTAAAAATCAGTAAACAAGTTCTCCGCTTCTTTTTGCAGAGAAAAACAACTTTTTACACAAAATCACGTGTTTCAACTGTGAATTTTGGAGCTTTGACAAGACGGAGTTTCTTTCCTTGAGGTCAGCCTGTTAGCTTCTCAGCTTAGCTTGTAAAAGAGATCTCGATCTCAACGGGCTCTACCTGGTTAAATAAAGGTTGATTGATTGATTGATTGATAGCTGTTTTAAAATATCAAAAAATATGATTTTGGACGATTAAAACGGATTTTAAAGAGAAGGGGTGGAGTCAGTGAAGAGCACTGGAGTTGAGCTTATTGTCATCCAGTGTCTTCAGTAGAAAGAGACATGAAGAAACGATAAAGCTGATAAATGAAAATGAGGTCGATAATTTTCATTTATCATGCAATTAATTGATTTGTTTATCGCGACAGGCGATCACTTTTATTCATGACACTGTATTTGGAGCAAAATTTGAAGCATCAATATTGCTGAAACTTTTATAAGTTCTGTAAGTTTTATATTTTTAGTACCGTAGCTTTTATTTATTTTTTTATTTTCGGCTGCTCCCTTCGTCAGGGGTCGCCACAGCAAACGAAGTCGCACGAAGACGTGGCCATTATTTTTACACCGGATGTCCTTCCTGACACAACCACAGACCACCGAGCTACCACAGCCCTCTGTGTGGAGCAGAGAGCTGCCCAAGGGTCCCCGGGGGAGCAGATGGTGGGGGTTAAGGGCCTTGCTTAAGGGCGCAGGGTGGAGGCAGGTGTGGATGTTTCACCTTTCCCACCCACATTTTGATGTTGTTGGTATCGGGAGTTGAATCGGCGATCTTCACCACTTTTCCTATTTAAGTAGCTTTTATAAGAGACTAAATTTTAGGGTAATGATCTGGGTTTGTTTTATTTGTATTGTTTTAAAAAATGCACTTTTCTTAAATCAAGTTGTGTTCACGGTGTTGTTTGAATTCTCCACAGGATTCTCTGCTGGCCAGCCCCATCATCCTGGACCTGGTCATCTTGACTGAGCTTTGTCAGCGTGTGACGGTGAAGCCTCAAGGAGAGGAGGACTTCCAGTCCTTCCACAGTGTCCTGGCTCTGCTCTCCTTCCTCTGTAAGGCCCCCCTGGTGCCAGCGGGGACTCCGGTAGTCAATGCCTTCTTCAGACAGAGAGCCTGCATAGAAAACATCATGAGGTATGGATCACCTTTAGTGTCAAATAGGGCTGAACGATTTTGGAAAATAATCTAATTGCAATTTTTTTTCTATAAATTGCAATTGCGATTTAAAACGCAATTATTTTTTTTATATCTTCTTAAGTATTTTTCAACAAACAGAAGCAATAAATCTGTTTTATAATAAACAATGTCAGATTTATTTAAAGCAGAGATTACAATAAAGCAAACAAATCTATGCCTTTTCTTTTCACCATTTCTATTTTTTCTTGTTTCATAAACATAATGGTAGTAAACATGTTAACTACTGTCTGAACTTCACAACAGTTAATGAATAAATAAAAAAATTAGATATAAAAAAATTACTGTTTGAAGTTCAAACAGTTCGGTCAGTGATCCCTGTCGGCTGATACTTTGCTTACTTGAAGTTGAAGTTTCATGGAATATCTTCATGGAATATCTTACAAAAAGATCTGAAGCTCTCGACCTTGACTTCTCTAAATGGTTTTCAGAATCTGTTGGAATCCTGGCAAAAACCAATGCAGATTTGTTCCTGTCTTTGATTTTATACGTCTACCTTATAATGTTTTGCTAGTTTTTTGATACTTTGTTAAAAAAAAAAAAAATCTTTTGTTTTTTTCTCTCTTTTTGTTTTCTATTGTTTATTGTTTGTTTGTTTATTGTTTAATGAAATTCTATCACTGCTGTTCATTGTTCTTTAGTTTTAGCAGGTCGCTTTCGTAAATGAGCCCATGAGGTTCAAAAGATTTACCTGACTAAATAAAGGTTGAATGAATGAATGAAGCACTGGTTGTTGTCATTCTAGCCATGCAGCCATCGTAAATGTCTTTGTGGTGTTTTTTTGTTTTTTTAGTGTTGATAAAGATTTGCGTCATGTGACCAGTCAAATTGCAGCCGTCGCGATTAGAAAATCTCATTTTATCATATTGCGATATTATTGCAAATGCAATTAATTGTTCAGTCCTAGTGTCAAATGTAGTTTTTTTTTTTATTAACATAAAAAAACATTTTTTTTTTTTTTAGATTATACAGTTCTGTCTTCCCTTTTCTCCTTCTCAGAGCGTGCCTTGGCCTTCCTCCTCAGAACCACATGCTGCTGGAGCACAAGCTGCAGAGGAACTTCCTGACTGCGCACACAACCTACATCAACAGCAACGTGGCCACGCTGAAAAAAGCCATGCTTGCCAATGGGCAGCACGTCCCCGTGTCCCTAACGAAGGGCATATATATTCACGAGAGGGACACGGCGTGTGCTATGTAATGCTTAATAGATTACTAAATACCAAAGTAGGCTTTAAATTTAGAACTACTGTAAACCAATAAAACATTTTGACAGACCACTCGGTGAGTAAACCTTGACTAGGTTATAAACAAGCTGATGTTTTTAAACAACTTAAGGTTAAGAACCACAGTTATTTATCTCTGTGTCACCTTTGTGTTTGAGTTTACAGATTATGGATGTATTTTTCCAGAGTTTACTGTGTTTAGTACAAATTATGACTCCAACTATACCATGTACTGTATTAAGTATATATGTGTGAAATGTTTAGTTTTTTTCTTCGAAGCAGATACCGACTTGATGACTTTACCTGTGAACATTGATTTGATAACTGCTGTAGTTTTGCTGTTTGACTGGACAGCACATTAGCTTAGTGAAAAAGGGTGAATCTTAAAGTATAGTTTGTTTTCTGCCATTGTTTTATTGTAGGTATTTAGGAGTATATTTATATAAAATAAACTTTGAAACGTTTAAACCTAAACGTGTTTTGTTGTAATTATTTTTTAATGTATTCTCATTTGTTGAGGCATCTCAAGATAAAATGGGTTTATATCTGTGAGCTGGAAACTGCAACCAATCAATTACAACAGTAAACCCTCCCTGTCCAGTGGCTTGCCAGTGTTTGTCTAAAACTGGGATGTTACGGTTGAAAGTATTTGCTTTCACAGCACACAATAAATGAGATGTCGTGTGTTTAGTCACGGGGTGTCAAATACAGTAATTCAATTCACGCTTTGCTACAAACGTACAGTAAAACTAAAGGATGAAACTACCAACTTGGTTTTGTTTCTGGTCAGATATTTACATTTGATCTTAAGTAAAATGTTTATTAAAGACAATGTTTTTTCATTCAACCTTTATTTATACAGGTTAGTCTCATTGAGCCTCTGATTTTTAACAAAAAATGATGACAACAGTGGACAATCATACAGTAAAAGAAGGCATATACTGTAAATAAAAATAAATGAAAAAAATGTATATTAAAAAGAGAAACAGAAGGCAAAGTTACAAACCCTTCATCTTATACCTGATCAAACTTATATTAAAAAAACAAAAGGGGACCAAATGATTAGAAGAGGGAACAAAATTCAAGCTGCTGCTTCAAGTTGGAAAAGCAAAGAAACGGAAATTGGTAAAAAAAACTTAATTCTAATGGCACAATTATTGATGATCCCAAAGTGATTGCAAACATATATGAAACTCTTTATAGATCATTGTATGAATCTAGACGTTCTCCTGAGGAACTTAAATATTTCTTTAACTCTTTAAGTGGTACAGAAATAATTGGTGAAAAAAACAAAATGTTATGCAACTCCCCAGTCCCCAGATGATTTATTTATTTAATTTATTCATTTCAATTTTAAAACACAAAGACAATTTAAAATAAAAAAATACAAAATGAAAGGAAGCAGAAGAAGAAAAAATTCTTATAGCTGCTCCTTCTTAAACTAAATCAATTCAAACTATCAATTCAAACAATAATCATCTATACACTATACAGCAAAATACATAACTCGTCAAAATTTACCGTTTAGAATTCATTTGATATTAATTAACATACTGTATGTATCTTTTCAACAAAATAGTTTTAATCTTTTTCTTAAATATGAACATTGACTTCACTTTTTTTTTAATATCGTTTTCCAAACTATTCCATAGACCTATTCCCTGTGTTGAAGTAGACTGACCTTTAAACTGGTTCTATACTTTGGTTTTACAAAAATATCTATTCCCTTTAGATTATAGTAACTTTTCCTTTTCACAAAATACGCTTGAATGTTCGATGGTGGTATATAATTCTGAGCTTTACACATGCGTAAAAGAATATTATAGTCTACCAAATCATAAAACTTAAGTAATTTCAATTGACAAAACAAAATACTAATAGGATGACAATAATGCTTTCTTGTTATAAATCTTACAGCTTTTTTCTGTAAAATAAAAATAGGCTTTGTTATGGTTTTACACGCTGTACCCCAAACATTAACACAATTTTTCATTCATTCATTCAACCTTTATTTATACAGGCTAACCTCGTTGAGCCACGGGGACTCATTTAACAATAAGTTAAATGTGGGACTATAATTGTATTATAAGCAAATACAAAGCATTATTTTTCAATAAGTCCCTTACTCTTTACAATACTGCATTGGACTTAGATATTTTAGTTTTTACAAAATGTATATGCTGTTTCCATGACAGATCAATAATTACACCCAGAAACTTTACCTCATTCACATCTTAACACCATCAATTTTGAAAGAAAAGTCCAAAGTTATCTTTTTTAACTAAATATAATAAAATTAGTTTTATCAACATTCACTGATAACTTATTTAATCTAAACCAATTTTGTATTTTAACAATCTCCATCTTTATCGACTCAAACATCTGTTCCAAATCTTAACCCAAACAGAAGAAAGTGGTATCATCAGTAAATAAATGGAAATCAAGAAAGCTATTGTCTTCAATCAAATAAATCCCCAGGTACAGATGGACGGACACCAAGATGTTCTCAGAAGAACGCACTCCTCTTTACATTGTTTGTTCATTGAAAGCTTCAGTAATGAAAGACTTCCTCCATCACTATGTCCAAGTTTAATTACACTAATCACAAAATCTCAGAAAGATGCATTAATTCTGGTGCCCCATCTCTTTACTTAAAGGAGACCACAGATTGGTTTTTAAAATTTTTATGGTATGTCTGTGGGCTATCTAGACAATGTTCATTCAATTTAATACACAAAATAATTCTTAGATAATCAATTACACCCTTTTCAATTCTGCCATTTTTAACTTTCGTTTTGAACGACTGGTTTATGATAATGAGCTGTCATGGCCACGCCCTTCAAAGATCTGTTTACATTAACTCCGCCCTCTGTAACAGCCAGTATCTCTAAACTGTTGTTGTTTTAAAATTAGTTCTTTTTTAAAAAGGGTTAGTGTTGTAAAATTGTAGCCATATATGTTTGGCAAAAAAACTTTAAAAAGTCCTTAATAATATTATAGAGGAATCTCAGAATGGCTTTACAGCTGGAAGATTTATTATTGATAACATTGGTTCTTCATATCTTTAAGTTTTTACAAAGGATATTACAGATTTTAGAATTTGGTTTACAAATAGGATCTGAAAAAATGTCCAGGAATTCAGATTTTGTGTACCCTTAATAAACTCCACTAACAAATTATCTGATTATTAAAATCCTTGTATTATAATATTTTATTTTACCTTTATTTTACCAGGTAAAGTCCAGCTGAGATGAATAGCATATTTGTTGTTACATATAAATAATCAATTTATAGGCAGCAAATAATCAATTTACAGGCAATAGGCAGCACGGTGGCACAACAGGTAGAGCTGCTGCCTCTCAGCGAGCAGGTCCCCGGTTCAAATCCCGGTCCTGGGGCCTTTCTGGGTGGAGTTTGCTTGTTTTCTCCGTGCATGCGTGGGTTTTCTCCGGGTGCTCCAGTTTTCTCCCACAGTCCAAAATGCATGTTAGGCTGATTGGTAACTCTAAATTGACCCTGGGTGTGAGTGAGACAGGTCCCTCTTGTAAATGAGTCCCCGTGGCTCAATGAGGATAGCCTGTATAAATAAAGGCTGAATGAATGAATGAAAATTAGTGAAAATGAATAGATGAGAAATTATAACATGTAATTTAGACACGTGCTACCCTGAGCATTTAGTCAAAGTCAAAGTTTCTTTATTTGTCATTTGCACCACATGACACTGTGTACACAGGGTCCCAGTTACATCCAAAACAAGTATAAATTGTAAAGAAAAACTGTCATAAGATCTAAGATATGACTAAGAAATGCTAAACTAAGAACGGTTTTTGTTTACACTGGATGTCCTTCCTGTCGCAACCACATCACAGAGCTACCACAGCCCTCTGTGTGGAGCAGAGAGCTGCTATCTGGATGCTCGGAGGAGCAGATGGTGGGGGCTAAGAGCTTTGCTCAAGGGGCCAGAGTAGGGTGAATGAGGGTGGGGGGGGCTTCACCTATCCCACCCACATTTTTGACGTTGTCTGTACTGGGGCTTGAACCGGCAATCTTCTGATCACATGCCCACCTTCTCTAACCTCTGCACCACACGTTCACACATGGTGTTCAAACTGCACTCAACTTTACTCAGGTTGGTGGTTTGCTAATCAGGTGGTGGTGGCCTGGGATGGTATCAAATTGCTGGGCTGGATTAGTAGTGGAGATACCATTTAGTATTACTACAAATCCTTTGGTGTCTTTACTTCCCTCTGTGGGGTAAATGTCTGTACTGGAACACAACAGTTCCATTAGTGAAGTTCAGAGTTGTCCGCCTGTAGCAGAAAACTGAGGAACCTGGCTCACAATTTTAAATCAGCTCTTGTTAAATAAAAAGCAAATAAAGTATGTATTGTTGACTTTAAAAAGTAAATATATTGGTGGCAGTTTATATAAATGTTACTTTCCACTGCTGATAAAAATGAGTTGTGACTGCATATAATAAAAAAACAAAAACAATAATACAGGTAGTCCCCGACTTACGAGCACTCTTACTTACGAGGTTCCGGACTTACGAGCTCACTAACGAGCAGTAAATTTGTAAAGAACATACAAAAAATACAGCACTTTTATGTGTTTTTAGATGAAAGTGTGTTAGCTAAACGTTTGGAAACAAGTTTCTGAGCATGTTTATGA
This sequence comes from Garcialebias charrua, assembly GCA_038048925.1. Taxonomy (NCBI): domain Eukaryota; kingdom Metazoa; phylum Chordata; class Actinopteri; order Cyprinodontiformes; family Rivulidae; genus Garcialebias; species Garcialebias charrua. The sequence continues at coordinate 24,532 of JBBPBX010024389.1, read as the reverse complement.
ACTAGTATGAACATTTGTGATGAAAAACAAGTGTTCGTAGTAGCGCTAGCATAAATTTTCCGACTTACAACCGAAAGGCCGGCCTTATGAGCAACACGTGTTTCGGGTTCCGACGTACGAGATTTCGTGTTACGAGACAGTCGTAGGTACGTAACTCGCTCTTAAGTCGGGGACTACCTGTAGTCTGAAAAATGGATAAATACAGACTTGAAGGGGCACTTTTTAAATAGAGAAGAGCAGG